>KZ302008.1:0-132954 GCA_002554575.1 Amanita thiersii Skay4041 | reverse complement strand
GTAAGGGGTGGATCTAGGAAATTATGTATTAGGCTATGTAGCCAAAAATTTCCAAGACTGGTCGTTAAGGTGGATTTTAAGGGAGAGAGGGGGCCGCATACCAGATGACGTAAGCATTTGTATTTGTGGCTCCCTTAGCTCCAAAAAATAGCGGCACGGCAGACCCGCTCGCTCCACCTCCTCCTCACCTCCACTCACTCTGGGTTATTGATATCGTCAGTTTAGCTAACCCTAGTAACCCGCAGCAGACATAATGTCCAGTGGTGAGTTGATACGTTTTACTTCTCGCTTCAGAAGCGCCCAGATATGGCGATTTCATAAGCCGGTGGTCCCTTAACCTTGAGGCATTGGCAAAAAATAAGTGCCACCTGCCTACTTGGATTGGCCACGGGCTGGCTTATCACTCGTGTCTTGGAGTGACACCACCGGGGACGCCCTAACTCTCGCTAAACTGTTTCCACTCTTCTAACTTTCACTATTTCTTGCTGCTCTTTCCCTTCTATTGAACCGTCATGTCGTCGGCCTCGTCCAGTCCAGGTGGGGCCACCTCATCGACTAGGGCGCCAACAACGACTACTATTGGTCCTGCTCCTTCTCTATCATTGACTTTCTCTTCAACAACTGACACTTCTTCTCCTTCAATTACGGCAACAGGTCCTTCAACTTCCATTACCAGTGCAGATACCACAACCAGCCTGACATCAACGACATCAACAACAGATACCACTACTTCCTCACCCACAACTACAACATCGCAGCTCCCTTCATCAACTACCTCCTTGGCCCCTAGCACCTCTACCAACACATTACCTCCTACTGTCACCACGAGGACATCTAGTATAATACCCACATCAACTTCAGTGTATGAAACTACCTTGATGTAAGTTGCTTATTCCTATTTCAGTACTCGTTAGCGAATATTGTTGTTCCTTCCGCTTATTCCCATCTATGGGCATCACATCCTCAACCTCTCATTTTCTGTTGACTGGGCTTGATGTTTCACAATTTGATATTGCCTATCATGTAGTGGAACAAGTGGTGGTTCAGCGTATACAACTATCGTAACACAAACGACCGTGATTGCTCCAGGCGGTGCCACTGCTTCGTCATCCTCTAATTCAGGGTCCACTAATGTTGGTGCAATTGTGGGCGGCGTAGTTGGAGGTTGGTATTGAATGTCATTATGGTGGTTGGTTACTAAGTTGCGCTTTAGGGGTCGGTGGGCTGGCCGCTTTGGTCCTGCTTGCCTTCTTATTCCTTCGTTGGCGTCGGAAGAACAAGCTTGATGACGAGTTCGATGGCAACTTTGATCCTGTGCGTGTTGGTGGTGCATCATCTGGGAGAGATGGAGGCTTCGGTGGCACCTTACCTAACATTGATATCAATGAGGAAGACGACGGTATGGGCGGTCGTTTAGCTGCCAGTGGATTAGGAATCCGCGGCACTGTAACTCCGTTTACACATGATGCAAGCCAACAGCCGGAGATGTCAGAAAAAGCGAGACTGGCTTATGCAGCTCAAGGGCATGACTCCTTGAGTCAAGTTCCTTCGTTCCCTCCAGCACACTCGCCTTCTCACTCTATGGGTCGCCCTGGCCCGACAAGCGTGTCCAGCGAAGGTGGCTATGCCCCTACTGCTGGATCGTCATCTGTTTATGGCCACTATACACAGCCCCACATGCAACCCTACCAGCAGCAACAATATCCCCAGGTTTACGGCAGCAGCCACTCAACCTCGCCTGGCCCTACAAGCACCGGAGCTGGTTCGATTCTTGGTCACGGGTACAATGAAACAATTGTATCAGGACCAGCAGCTGGCGGTTCTTCTGATGCAAGGTCAGCCAAAGAGAGGGAGGCAGCCACCGAACGGCGCCCACAAGTAGCGAATCCTGAAGGGTATGGGAATAATAATTCTGGAATAATTGTTCATCAAGATGGAGGAAGATTGAATATGACCCGACAACCTGAAGAAGTGGAAGTGCAACAGGAGATACCACCGACATACGACAGTTTACCTCCAGACGCTCGACGATTCTAGATCTGATGACCCAACCAAAGCTGCACTGGGTATCCATGATTTTCTTTCTTGAATGGTAGACCCACCAACAAAATGGACCACTCTCCCACTTATGAAACTCACGTTACCTAAATGCGTGATATAGTATGTATCTGTTGTCTTGTTTTGTTACTTAGTATGATATGTCGCTCTCGATTTGCAATGATAGTCTACATATCGTCTGTTTCCATTTTGGAGTATGTATGAGGTTAAATCAATGCTATGTATCCGTGTTTTTCCCGATTATGCCTCTACCACTATTGCACACACATAACAGCTTTTTCGACCTCATTTTCTCAGGGCTAACTCTTTGGTGGAAATTTCTTACATTCAGGGTCAAAATCAATCACCCTCAAGAGGGGGAACTCTGCTGCACGGCTAGCGCGCTCACCAATGAGTAATCTCAAAACCGTACTAGAGCAGTTGACCAATGGCGGGGTGAAAGATCGGCAGGAAGCCCTCAATTCAATTCGAACTATCTTCGCTCAAGACGACGTGGTTGCTAGGTTCCATATTAATCGCAAGGGCAATGCTGAACCCCTCATGTGGCTTCCAGTATTTCAAGCACTGTACAGCACGGTACTAGTGGAAAAGCAAGCATGTACCAAAGCAGAGTCCAAGGCCACGGCTGCTGCCAGACAAAGAGCAGCGAAAGCTGCTGGTACTATTCGATGGCTCACTGAACGAACGGTAACTTTGTTAGATGGACGCGTCACGCAGTCGCTATTTGACCATCTAATTAACACAATGATACACTCTGGCGGACTATTCGCGCCAGTTGCTTTGGACTATATTAAGGGGTTAAAATGCTTAGCGAGCTACGCGCCGCATGTGGAATGGATGAAAGACACGACGTGGGTCAAGTTGGTGGAGATGGGGTTCAACGTTATCATTGGGGATCCCATAAGAAAAAGCTTTTGGGAGGATGATGTACCCACAGCTGCATCTCGTGAAGTTGAGGATGACGACCTCTATCAAGGTGAAGATGACCCCGATGAAGAGCAATCGTCTCCGTCTCTCAATAAAAGAAAACGTCAGCGTGAAAAAGTAAGACGTTCTCGTGCGGAAGTCCAGGCTTCAGCGTCACCTTCGTCCAGTCGTTCGACACGCCGCATTGCGCCATCCTTAGAACAAATAGAGTTCACCTCACTTTTGGCCATCTTATTGCGTTCTCCATCTGCACCAATTCTAACATATCTGTATGATGAAGAAGATACAAACAACAGGCTTGCATCTTCAATTTTGGATAGACTCAAGAGAATATTATTCTTGCACCCTAGAGATTCGTCTCTTGTGCCCGATTATCTTTCTCTTCTACATTCAACTCTGTCACATCTTGCTCTGAATAAGAGGCAAGAGATAGACACATTTTCCCGAGCTTCATGGGATGGCCTGGTCGGACTATGGGGGATGAAAGATAAGCGGTTAAAGGAAGGGCTAGTTGCCGTTCTACGTGGCCTCTTCCCTTTTGTTGCATCCGAGGACCTGTATAATCATACATCTGCATATGATTGCATCGAGGGAATTAATCACTTATGGAGCTTGCTTCATGGAGAGGCCGACAGTAAATGGGGTGTTGACGGTCTCTCTTTCGAATCTATTAGGCTCCAACTCCGTGATGAGAAAACGAATGAAAGTAAAAATCATGGATCCTTTTCTACGCAAACTTTCAGTGCCGGATGGAACTTCGATGCCAACCAAGCGTTAACTTGGGCAATTCTTGAGTTACAAGCTGATTGTGCTGCGAAGGTTTAATCATCTCTCTCTGACGACTCTGAGATACTGATTCCAATTGTTAGCTGTATCACTATTCAGAATCTGCTCACCCGCAAACGTCCACGCGGACACTAGAGAAGCGAGTCAAACTTCTGAGGAACCCTATCATTTCACTACTCAGTTCCATCAAGGCATCACTCTCAACAACAGTTCGCATATATCATTTACAGATGCTTTTATTTTTCATTGAGCGTCATTGGCACATCTTGCATGCAAGCTTGCGCCAAGAGACTGTAGATGTCTTATTTCAGTTCATCTCCTATGAGGATGGAAGTATTCAATCCTGGGTTTTACTTTGTATGGCAGCGGTAGCATGTGCGGAGAGCACTAGAATCCCACTTTCAAGGTACAGTCTATTTGCAACCACATCTCTCATTGGTTTACTAAGTTACTGATATCAAGTGATTCTACTCTGGACGTTATCAATTGGGAATCTATTTTTTCTCATGCAATCCGCCGCCTGAATGTTCCATTAGTATCTCGGGCGGCTTGCCACACAGCTCACGTACTTCTAGCTTTGTCCCAAGTTGAACCCTATGCGACTCCTCGGCTCCATATTGCGTCCCAACGAGTTCTAAGCGAGATCGAAACATTGGCAAAAGATCTTGACGTCCAAGGACCATTGTTTCCTTACGATTCCGTTTGCATGTTTCTTGCCCACTGTCTTAGGGTGGCAAGTCAAGACGTCAGGTTGTATCGGATGCATCTGGAGGACAAAGTGCTCAGTTGGTTGGTGGATAATTGGAAGCTCACTGGATTTGGCAAAGGAAGAATGCCCCTCTATCGGGTGACAGACGTTCTCCTTCTGCTTGAGAGTATATGTAGCTTTACCAAGAAAAGCGACTTTCTTTTGAGCACACTCCTTCCTAACACCTTGATAGTTCATACTCTAATCGAAGAAGAAAGATCAAGAGTTATTAGGGAGTTCCTGCTTGATGCAACTCTTCCTGTGTTTAAAGAACCATCTAACAAGTTGGAGGAACCGATACTATCTGACCATCAGGATTTTGACCTTGTTCAGCCTCGCGGTCGCGAACGAAAGATATCTACATTCTTTCAAAGATCACTTGAGGCTATTAGTGGGGAGTGGGAGATGGTCAAAGACGACCATATTCGCCTCACTGCTGAGACTGCGCGCAGATCGCTTGACCTTGCGGTGACAGCCCTCGCATTTGAATCGCTACTAATTGCAAATGGAATCCACTCAAGCAGACATGTCTCTCAAGCTGCTGCGAAACTTATCGCATCTGTAACTCTTGGCCTTCGTGATGCACCATGGACAATAGCAGAGAAGACATTAATCACTCTTGGGTTGGAGCCCCTTATCGCGTTTGGAGGAAATGACCGTGAAATATTACCATGGGAAGCAATGCTAGCACCTAATCTTGGAACTGGCATTCGAAAGCATATCCTTCATCGATTAACCTCCCAGAATGCAGCTATGCAGGATCTACGTGCTGCAAGGAGAACTGAATTTCTGCGAATCTTGTGGCAAATTAATGATGTCGGTGTCCCTTGTCCATCTGCACCAGCAATTTCTTGACTATCTGATTAGGTCCAAGATCTGTTCTTTGGAAATATTACCACGACTCTACGAGATATTATTCGGACTATGCTAGGAGAAGTGACGAACAGCACAGGGCCCCGTTCACCTATGGCCATAGATGACAAAGATGACTTTGGACCAATTCGGACATCTTCGCAACAATCGCTCGATCTGGCTGGTTCTGGCGATAGCGAATTCTTTGTACGTCACATTCTAGACGTTTGTCTAGGATTCTTGACAATTGGACCCTCTCTGCGTTCGGCTTCTGGGGAGCCAACCCGGGATAAGGAACTCATGGACCTTGTGCTGAAATGTGCTGAAAGCCGGCCCGAAAAGTTCTTGGTGGTATGCCCATTGGTGCTAATCAAGATGCGCCAACGGGTTTTGTACCTCAGCGAGAACACACTAGACTCGTTGCTCAATGCTTTATCTCGACCTCTAAGTTTATATGCCTACGCCAAAAATGGCCACCTCCATTTAGTGACAATACAGGCATTGCATTCAACGATCAACTTCTGGCTTACGGAGCAAATATCAACGGGAGAAGTGAGTAGCAAAATACGTCAGTTATGTTCCTGGCTATCTACTGCCCTGCAGAAGAAGAAACTACGCACCTGGTGGACGAGAGACGCTTTTGCCTGCTTTTTAGGTGAATATATCGAGCGAGATCCTCAGCAACATGCCTGGTCACTCGAAAATGACGACAGCGATGAAAGCGAAAATGCAGAGAATTTGCCAACTGATTTGCTCATGTTGATGAACTCTGACGAGGACGTTCGAGTTCGTTTCCGGATGGCAGTGCTCACTGGTCAATTATTCAACATCTCTAGGCGCCTAGGATATGATCCACTTGTCATGTATGACAATGTAAGGAAACATTACACGACACAAATTGATAGGTATGCTCCACATTCTGTCAATATAAATAACCAGGTTTGATTGGATCTCAGCTTCGAACATATGATCACGCGGATGCTATCTCTAGGGAACATCATGGTTGTTAGCTCCGCTGTTCGTCGTGGAGCGTATTGGCATATTTTAGAGACATGCTTCTTCTCGAAAAGGTACCACTGCCATATCGAGACTATTCTCCGGAGTGTCTCTCAGAGAATGGGATTGAACAAGTTTTCACAGCTTTTCGAAGCATATGCATCCCAATTAGCGTATTCTGTCTGTCAATTGGATGGTGATATCCATCAAATTGCTCCAAATCTCCTAGGATATAGAGATCGACTGGAATGTGCTCAGTCTATATTTCGCTCGTTCACACCGGCTAATATTGTGGAGCGTCCGAATTTGTTCAAGCAACACTGTGCAGTCCTAAACAAACCTTTAAATCAAGGGATCCAAGAGTGCTTTGGAGACGTCATTTGCCTCCTCATTGTGATGTGGATGGCAGAACCGACTTATTCTACCAACGACGGTTTAGAAAATTATTTGAGAGAACACACTGACATGGACGAGGCTACTTTTGACGAAGTGTTCAGATCCAATGCTGATAGTATCATTTCCTCAGTTCTTAGGGCCCTCGGCGATCAGGATGCCTCTGTAGAAGGACCCATCGTCGCTGCGCTCCGTGCGTTTGATTCAACAGGCGGAAGTGTGCATGTATTTAAGTCGTTGACCCGATTCCGCTCTTTGGATGACTTCAATCCACACCCCCCTAACCTCCCTGCTCACCCGACAAACGTTGTACTCAAGGCTTTAGATTGGGTTGTGTCGAGGGTACCCGAAGCAGGCGGAAAAGCAACTATGTATCACGTCCTGCACGAACTGCTTGCCAGTGTGCAAAGTTCATCCCTAGTCAACGAGCAATTTCGCCTCATCAATGCATTGACACTCTGGATTGCATTGCATCACTCTGATTTCAAGGATCTGACACTGCTGCATACTCTTGTTCATGGCGCTACTGCCATGCTTGCTCAGTCGGATTTGGCTCGAGCTGCACAGTCTTGGCTTGATTGGGCATTTCGGAGATATACAAAAGACAAGCTCAAGGATAAGCGTCTTTCGAATATATTGACACGTATTGCTTGCTATGCAAATGAGCATGCTCGCAATACCCAAGATACTGTGATTGCAAGCATTGGCTCAGACATATTGCAATGGATAGATGCGCAGTTGATTAACCTTGAGGAGGTTGACATACGCAACTCGAATGGCTATGGGCAAATCTTCCACAGTCAGATTCTCAAGGCTCTGCCTGCTTGGCCCCGTGAGCCTTCCCCTCAACTAGGAAAATTATTTAAAGGGATCAATTCTGAGACATTATCGAATTATCTGAATGACCGTCGCAATGTGACAAACAAATTCCGCATGGTGCGACGGTTGCGAGATCAAGCAGAAACAGGAGATGGAAGTATGGTTCGATTCGGCAAATCTGACTTTTGGAGGCTGAAAGAGTGCATCCCTCCTCCCGACCATCTTCAGGTCGAAGACGTGGACGCTTTCGCAACACTGCTATATCTCAATCAGGGCCAGATTGACAGCTTTAGTGTCGAACAACAACTGTCTGACTCAATGAGGACGATCCATAAAAAAGCTGTCAAGACACATGGGACAAAAGGTGAGGGCGTAACGCAAACCCAGGATTTGATCCTGTCGGCTGCAAGAGACGCTGTAATTTCCACCTTGCTATCTATGCTTGATAGTGAAGAGGCTACGCAAGCGCATCTTGCTTATCAGACAATACGCTGGGTAACGTCAGTAATAGATCCTGGAGCATTTTCTACCCAGACATGGCTCCCAGAATTCAGAGACGAGATGGAATACCTACAACAGTACAAGCGGGTTCCGAGGTTCATCAAGAATCGCACCTTAGCTGAACTGCATGAATCTGAGACCTTCACTGATTCTGCTCACTGTTTCGCGCAATGGATTTCATCATTGACGGCGCTTATTGCGGATATTCTTGCGGAAACAGATGCCTTTTATGCGCAGCTCATTCCCCTTCTTGAGAGCGATGCCAATTTCGCAGAGCAAATCTTACCAATAGTGGTGCACACACTTATTCGCCTAGAATCAAACAGTGGGCAAGAGACTTCCAAATCTCTTCTTTCGAAATATTTCACAGTCATCCTTTCCCTTAATATGGTTGATGTTTCATGTATCAGATCCGTCATTGACGTCGTCCTGCATCTACGTCAATTTTCCCCTGGAACTCATGATGCTCTTGCTTATAACAAATGGCTCGATCTAGATTATTCGCTCCTTGCACGGAAGGCTCTAAAATGCGGAGCATATACTACTGCACTTCTGTTTTTAGAGTTGGCTTCAGAATTCAAACGTCCGACAGAAGAGGAGACATTAGTAGAAGAAGTGCTTTATGAAATCTACAACAATATCGATGAACCCGATGGCTTCTATGGCATTAAATCACACAATCTGCGTCGATTCTTGATTAAGCGTTTTCATCATGAAAAGCAATGGGATCAAGCCTTTCGTTTTCATGGCGCTGCATTAGAAGCAGGAAGCACAGAAACCAACGAAGCAGAAGGGCTCGTTAAAGCTTTTCACTCTTTTGGATTTGACCAATTGGCAATCGATACATTGCGCAGTTCACCTATTATGATCAACGGTGCTCTGAGCTCCTCTGCTATGAACTATCGTTTGGGGTGGAGAACTGAAACCTGGGACCTTCCTGACAGAATGGAGAATACTCCTGGGGCTTCCCTCTATCATTCACTTCGTTCTCTATACCGAGAACGCGATCCCAGATCAGTAGATCGTATTGTGCGATCGTCTCTTCAAGAGGAGGTTCTAAGGCTGCGGTCATTGGGTTCCGAGAATTTAGCCCAGATTCGTGAAGTCGTTCAAGATATAATGTGTCTTGGTCAGATACAGAAACTGAAGCTTCCCTCGACTCAAGAGAGTCTAAGTCTCAAAGATGTGAATAGTGGTCAGTGTCAGTGGGACACTTTGGTTACCGTGGCTGATGGATTTGAGTAAGTTCAGCTCGTCATGTTTGTAACATATGTCAGGTCCTAACTGCCAAAGCTTCTCTGATTTCGAGAGCATTATGGCGACACGGCTCTCGCTTATTCGTTCTACGAGACAGAAAGAAGAACGCCAACAAATTGGAAATATGACTACGCCATTCACAAGGACCCTCATTGACATTGAAAAAAAGTGTTTGGTACGACTGTCCGAAGCTGCCCGTGAAGCTGACCAAATTCAAGTGGCACTAAATGCGGTAGTGCGAGCCCAACGCCTGGAGCATTCAGCAACATTCGATGTGTCACAAGAATTCGCAAATGTTCTCTGGGTCCAAAAGGAGGAGAAACTCGCCGTCGAATTTCTTAGAACTTTGCTGGAAGGGCCCGATGATAAGGAAAGCAAGGACGCTGGACGAAGAGCTGCTCTCCTTGCCTGTCTAGTATGTATACTATATATTGTCTTATACAGGCCTTGACCTGAATGACTAGGGTGCATGGACTGCTGAAGCTTGCCTGGAAAAGCCAACTGAAATCAAAGAACAGTTCTTTGACCCAGCTGTCTCGATGCTACAACATGAAGCAGCAGTTTCCAGTGCTACCAGAGCAACTATCTTTCACCAATACGCCGTTTTCTCCGAAAGGCAGTATAATGCTATCGTCAAGTCACCGGATAATATTCGGTTGAAGGTTTACCTTCAGAGGAAGCAACAGGAAGTTGATTTTCGTGATCAAGAACTGAGAAGGACCCAAGGAACGATAAAAGCAAACACTCTAAAAGCGGACCAAGAGCGAGCGCGAAAGCTGTTGAAACAAGATACTGAAAAGTACCATGAACACGAACAAGGTCGTATTACATTTTTGAAGCAAGCCATCAATATGTATGCACGTTGTCTGGAGGTATCGGATAATTTCGATGGCGACGCTCCTATCCGTTTATGCTCTCTCTGGTTCGCGAATTTTGATGAAGAATCGGATGTCGCTTCAGAAGTTGAACTCGCTTTGAAGCGTGTTCCATCCAGGAAAATGGTTTTCCTTGCTGTGAGTATCATTTATCGTCTTATCCTATTTTTAAAATCCGTGTGCAGCACCAGCTCTCAGCACGCTTGTCAACGCTGACCTCCGGCGAAATGTCTTTGAATCAACTGAGCCTGCAGCGATTAGTCTTGCGTATGTGCCGAGAACATCCCTTTCATAGTTTATATCAGGTGTATTGCTTGCAAGCGGACCACTTAATGGCGTCTGGAAGGCGGCAACCGGGTCGGCATTCTACGCCACTCTCACAAACGGAGCGCATAGCAGCTGCTTCTGAGATCTTCCAACGACTTAGACAAGACGAAGTCACATCTCAACGCCTCCGGGATGTAGAATTCTTGTGTAAAGCATGCCTAGAATGGGCAACATATCCTGTTGTCAAGAACCCACGGTTTGAAGTTAAGAAGAAAAAGACTTTCAAAATTCCTGATGAGGTTATGTTGCTGAAGGTACACGAGCAAAATCCCAAACTCAAGGTACCAGTCATGACGTATCATACCCCAATCGATCCTTCGATGAAATACGACCAATGTGTTTGGGTTGAACGCTACGATGCCATCTTTGAGACTGCTGGCGGAATTAATCTTCCTAAGATAACTACGTGTCTTGGGTCAGATGGCCAAAAATATAAGCAATTGGTGGGTAATTTTTTGTATGGTATCGGGGCAGCTAAAGAATGTAATGCACTAAAGTTCAAGGGTGAAGGAAATGACGACTTACGTCAGGATGCTGTGATGGAGCAGGTGTTTGACCTGGTGAATAACGTGCTACGCCATGATCGAGAGACAAGGCGCCGGAACCTGAAAATTCGAGGATACAAAGTTGTTCCACTGAGTTCCCATGCGGGGATACTAGAGTTTGTGACCAATACTTCTCCTCTCAGGGAGTTCCTATCCATAGCACACACAAGGTGAGTACCACCTCTATGATGTATTGACTGACAGAAAACGATATTCGAATAGATACCGGCCGCAAGACCAGAAGGCACCCGTTTTAACCAAAGAGTTGCAACATGCACAACAAGAATTCGCCACCCAGCCTGCGAAGCTTGTCACCAGATTCAAGGAGCTCATGAAGCAATTACAACCGGTCATGCGACATTATTTCACAGAAAGGCATAAGACACCCATTGCTTGGTTCGCCATGAGGCTCAACTATACACGGAGTGTAGCCACGAGCTCAATCGTGGGACACATCCTAGGGCTTGGGGACAGGCACACGTCTAACATACTCATGGATAACAAGACAGGTGAAGTTGTTCATATTGATTTGGGCATAGCGTTTGAGCAGGTTAGCCCCTTTTGAACATGCAACCAAACTGTGGGAAATCTGACAAATAGTAAATAGGGGAAACTTCTCCCCATACCGGAACGAGTACCTTTCCGGCTGACTAGAGATGTCATTGATGGGATGGGGACTTCAGGAACACAAGGGGTGTTTCAGCGATGTGCTGAAGAAACGCTGCGAGTGCTAAGAGAGGACTCGGAGATTATCATGACCGTTCTTGAAGTTTTCAAGCACGATCCGTTACATTCCTGGTGAGTTAATCAGCGCAACCGGCTGAACAAATGAACAAACAATTTTACCAGGTCTGCAAGCGAGCTTAAGATACAGAGAGTGCAACAAGACATGCCGTCAGGTTTACACGCAACAATTCACGACACAAACCGCTTCAATCTTGGAATCGGGATCGATATGAGCAGCGGCACTGCGGAAGAGGCCGCAGATCGGGCACTCTCTTCGGTGGCCCGCAAGCTCGACAAGTCGCTTAGCGTGCAATGCACGGTGAACGAGCTGATTGCAGAAGCTACTGATCTACTCAATTTGGCGTCAATATTCCACGGTGAGTAACCGTAACGGGCTTCATCAGGCTTCCCATGCACTTAACGACTAATGATGATGATTTTTTTGTGTAGGATGGCAACCATTCTACTAATTGACTTGATTGTTTTCCATTAAGGGCCTGTTCACTGGTAGTCATGCTAATAATGCCTATAAAATTGTACCTCTCAACCCATTATCATCAAACTGTAATTCACATTCATATGCATGTAACACTGTATAATGTTATATTTTCTAGTCCACATTTGTTTCCGTGTAGTTGTTACTGTCACTGAGTACTATGATAGACTACTTGAAAAAAAAAAAAAAAAGCCAATTGAAACATATATTGTTTGCTTCTCCTTTTGTCTCTGCTTCAGTATCTCTATATATGAGTAGTGTCCAGACTTTTATGTGAGAAAAAGAGAAGGGAGGGGCAGTGTGTGTTGGTAAAAAAAAAATGTATGTGTATGTGTCATTAGGAGAAAGTGTGGCAAGCAAAATCGAAAAGTGGTTATCTTTTTTTAATGAAAGGAGTAAGAAGCGGAAGTATTGGAAGTGGAGAAATTGGGATAGATAGGTATTACACTGGGCAAAAGGTATACAATGGTCGCTAATGGAATGGAAAAAAAAAACCCCACAGTTGCTGTAATGCGCCAGAAAGGAAGAAAGGAACAAAGAGGATAGAGAAAAGGACACTTAGCCGCACATGGAAGTTCCTACCCTCCTTGCCCTTTCTTCAAGAAAAAAAAAAAAAGGAAACAGAGCATAAAAAGAAAAACATCTGAGAATTGCCACACACAATAATCACGTAGTAGGGCAATTCTTTGGCAGGCAGAAGAACAAATTGGGAGAAGCAATAGCGAAAAAAAAAAAAAAAAGGTTAAAAGAAAAGCATATGAATAGTCAGAAAGAAAAACAAACAAACAAACAGGGCATAACGTCCTGTTACAGAAATAGAGTAGAGAGAAGCACAAAGTAACTTCTCTTAATATTGTCGATGATCGTGACAAGGTATGTATGGGTTATATTGATTCAGTAGAGGGGAAGGTAGTGAGAAAGTCTAGATATCAACATTAATAGTGGTATCTATCGAAAAAAGACAACAAGGGTACCAAATCATGATCAATCTTATATCATTTGTTCTTTGCAAGTTCTCGAGCGGCCTTGATCAGAGGTGTAAGAGTGCGAAGTGGTTCTGACAACTTGAAAAACGGATGCTATAGCAGGATTCAATCAAATATCCCAGCTCTTCAGCGATTGGTAACAAACCTGAAGGAGTTCGGTAGCGGTTGGTCGTTTATCGACGTCCACCTCTAGCGTTTTATTCAAGTAATCTGTAAACACCGCTGAGAGGTTCTCCGGATTCGCGATTTGCGGTGTTCCATTGGTCGCAATCAGATACAGAGCCTTGAGGGGATTCTGATTCAAATACGGCGGCTCTCCTTCAATCATTTCTGGATGAGAAACGGATCTTCGTGAGATAACCTGCCGAAAGAGATAAAATTGAATGCTGAATATTACCAATAGCCATGATACCCAAACTCCAGATATCAACCTTGGGACCGTACGCCTTGCGCGTAACAACTTCGGGGGCCATCCAATACGGCGTCCCAACCATCGTCGTTCGCTTAGACTGCGTAGGATCTGATATTTGAGCACAGAAGCCGAAATCGGCTGTTCAAACAATTGTTAATCAGGCCCATCTTCTTCCATCAAGTCCGTGAAAAAAAAAACGTACTGAGTTTAATATCTCCAGCCATACTCAGTAGCACATTATCACTCTTGATATCACGATGAATCACTCCATGCCGGTGGAGATGCTCCAACCCTTGAGCCGTCTCCCTTGACACTGCCGCGATCTGACCCTCTGTCATCAAGTTGGCCGTGACCACATCTGTGAGCGAACCGCCTTCCATGTACTCCATAACTACCCATAAATCGTTCTTGTACAAGAAGGAGTCGATATAGTTGACAATGTTCGGATGCCGGGATGATCGCATAACGAGGATCTCGTTAATGATCAGCTCCTTCTTGGGTTGTTTGTCCAAGTCCATCTGCTTAATGGCCACGGACAAGTTTGTCCCCACTTGATATGCCGTATACACGCCACCGGAAGCACTGTATTACCGAAGATAAAAGCATAAACACAAAAAGGTCACAAGAGGTACGAGAAGGTAATTTCTTACCCTTGACCAATCTTGACGAGATTGCGATACAACTTGGTAGGATCTGCATCTGTACAAATAGCTCGCAGCTTCCGGATAATGTCTTCATCCTTGGCTTTATCCTTTGTTCTCTTCCTGGGTGTAGCAACCCCAGATATCTTGGCGAGATTTGACTGGGACTCGCTTGGTGGCTGTGCTTGTGCTTGAGCGGTCCGAATGTCCTTTGCGCCATATTGCTGGCTTTTGAGCGTCAAGTCCGTTGCAGATGATCCAGGAGAAGGCTTCGAGGCCTGCCTTTGTAAATTTGCCCCTTGTGATGAGGGTACTGCAGATCCGCTGACAGCGGGTGACCTTCTATCGCGCGTTGTGTTGGCACGACCCAATGTTTCAACAGGTTTGGTAGCACGGGTAGGGATGCGTTGAGACGTTGATCGATCTAGAGCTGGAGTAGCAATAGTAGGTGGTGTAGGAGCAGGACGATACGAAGAAGGTGCAGTCACCGTCGATCCTGGTGGCGAAGGTCTCTTGGGTGGAGGTGGAGGAGAACGCTAGTGACGTTGTTACGAATGGAGTTAGAACCTATTTCGGAAGAACAGAATGGAAACAAGAGAACCTACAGGGTTCTGGAAGTCAGTTGGCGAGGGATCTTTCATAAACGGGGGTTCTATCGGTCCAACTGCTCCCAACTTATCCCAGACGTCAGCTGGCCCCTCTTGATAGAATTTGACAATGTCCATGACAGCCTGTGGGTTCTTTTCTTGCTCCTGTCGTGAGATCCCACTCTCCTGCAGCAATTGTTGCCATTCCTTTGGTAAACCTGTGAACTCTCCGGTGGAAGAGTTGAAGCCGACATGAGTTAGATGAACGGGATCATATGGAGTGCTGATCTCCGGGCGTTTGCTGGGATTAAAGACCTCGGACATGAAACCAAGCACACCTCTTTTTGACTTTGTGGTAGTAGTGCCACTACGCGATCTGTTTCCTGAAGCGGCTGGGGGCGCGGGTGGTGCCGAGGTAGGGGTAGGGGTATTGGTATAGGAAGCAGTAACGGGAGGAGTATTAATACCGATAGCATCGATGGTGTGGCCAGAGGGCAGAGGCTCGTGGGGGTCAGCATAGAAATAAGTGTCTCCATTGATTAGTGCGGACGCGTTGGCAGATTGCCTACGTGCGGCGAGCTGAGCATGTGTCGGCAAGATTTCATGATTAGAATTAGTAGTTGGGAAGATGTCATTTAGATTCGCAGTATTGGCACGCGAGGGCCGGGGAGGGGGATTAGATCCAGAGATCATGCCGCTATGCTTGAGAGTGTCAGCCAGAGAAAGTGGGTTTGCAGCGAATGGATCGTGTTCCAGGATGCGAGAGACGGGCTGTATTGATGGTAAACTGTGTTTTCCTGTGCGAGGATGAGGTTTCTGAAGGGAGTTGCGGGTCTTTGGAGAGGAGGGACTGGTGGGAGATGAGTCTGATGTTGGGGTTCTGGTTCTGGAAGAAGGGCGTGGGGGAGCTTGCCGAGTTGGGATAAAAGATTTGTACTTGGCAGCCTCAGCGGCGTGAAATTCGGAATCAGCGATAAGTGCGTTGAGTTCGCGGATGGACTCTCTAGAGGGGCGGTGATATTCAACGGTAATTTTTGAGTGCCTGTTGTGAGGAGAAGGGAGTGTACGCTGATTTACAACTCCTTGAGGTGATGACATGACCTAATCGGCTCAGCCACCAAAAAAAGGCGAGATTTGGGCGACGCTGCCTGTCGGAGATTTTATGAATGATTAAGTACGGGCTACAGGGTGTATTGATGTAACAAGGAAGCTTCCCTTACCTGACGACCGATACACGCCGCTTGGCGCAACAACCGGACTAACAGGACCGACCTGGTCGCACAAAGTCATAAAGAAGATGCCACAGATGTCAAAGATTGATTGGGTACCTGTATTGGGAGAGTGTGGGAGAAGATACTGGAATGAGGAGAGAGGAGGGAGAGGAGGAGAGGAACGTGGAGAAGATGGCGAGGGGGGGGGAGTTTATTGAGAGGAGACCCTATAAGAGAAGAATTGGCGGCGACCTCAACTCACTTGTCCAGAATCGACAATTTGCACAGCAAACTTCCTACTCTTGTCACGTGTTTTCATGTCACGTCACGTCCCGTCACCTTCCTCTTCGTCTCGTCTCGTATCCATTTCCCCCCGTCCTCCCCCCCTTCCTCCCCCGTTCCCTTCCCCTCCGCTTAAATGTCCTTATAAATCCTATCGTTGTACCATATCTACATCTCCATTGTTACTCTCAATTCCATCTTTTTCGGCCTTTGCACCGTCCCGATCTTCTTTAAAACAATTAGTCTCGAATATCCTCACCCCCATTATGACTTTCATGACCACCACCACGACTGACAGACCATCCTCCCCCGTACGAGATTCCATCCATCACTACTCATCCACTTCATCACCACCTCGTAAATTGAGACCAGTCCGTTCGTCATGTCCAGATCTCGGCCGTAAGCGAAGCAAATATGACATATCTTGGTCAGCTACCTGCTCCACTCCCCCTGAGTCCAACGCTTCTCTTTCCCATTATTCCTACAACTCAGTTTCTAGCTGCTCTTCATTGACGCTACTTTCATTGCAATCTCCCCTCTCCACCAGCTCCACGAATGGGAGAACACGCACCTTGCATAGGAAGAAGAGCTCATATGATCTCCATGACGATTACATCCACGCTGCTCGGGTCACTACAACTTCGCACACTTCCATCACAGATGATTCTGCCCGTGGTGACGATTGATTACAAGAACGTTATTTTATGACGGCTTTACCTTACTACTACCTTACTTGACGAAAATGACCGGTAAGTACCGAACTCATAACATGCTTCGCTGATGTTGATTAGTCTCATGTCCATACCCCTCCAGGCTGTTATTGACATTTCATCCAAGCGAAGATGGACGTTCCCTTGTGTGCTTCTGTGCCTGTCCTTTGTATGATGTCATTTATCATGTATTTATTTCATCTGTAGCTGCCCCTGTATCATATACTACACCACTCTTCACTATCCTGCACAACCCATACCGTCTCAGACAGGTTCTGCAATGTTCGACGACAACGGTAATGGCGATCCTAAATTTGGCGTACCGTCAGAGTTCCAACTAACCCTATTCATCATCATCACCATCACTGTAAGCTATGTGTTCTCCATTAAGCCACTGTTCCCCACTTACGGCTGCACTAACGTGTATCTGCTCCCATCGCAATTACCGGGAGAAGTCGCTGATGCATGATAGACCTAGTAAGAGAGTTAAAAAATAACAACAACACCCCTTCAATTAACTTTGAGCTTATCAAGCCCGCCTTACGTTCCAGATTTGATTACTAGATGGGCTCAGGAAAAATCCATTGTGGCCCGGCTTGACAACGTTTTTCTTTACTCAACCAACCAGACAACGCGCTTGGCGTAGGGCACACCTACCTCATAATTCCTAATCCAGATTCGCGTATATATTAACTAACAATCGTGGAAAAGTATGCAGCAGCATGCCTGAACTTACCCATTCGCAGATGTGAATATGGGGTTCCCGTACTTGGTCCACGAGCTTGCGCTCAGCGGGTTCAATCCCGTAAGTTCAAGCCGACCCAACTTGTATCCCGTCCCAGCACAGTTGGACGCGGAGAATACGATCCAGGTTCGTCCACCATGGTAAATCGCGGCTATATAACAGAGAAACAATCAACTCCAACCCTCCACTCAGGGGGAGAAAGAGAGTAATTCAAAGATTTTGTTGGAAACCAAGCTACCCACCTGGTCCCTCGTTGACGTTTGCCCCTACTTGTTCCCAGGATAACGTTGGTGTTGATATCTTCACAGCGTTGCCAACGCTGGTTGCACTTGTCATTTGCCTGCAACACCCCAGTTATCCCACATCTCGTAAAAGCGAGTATAGAAAATGATGGTTACGTACGCGATATACAGGCATTGATCTGTAAGACGTCAGTATCAGCTTTTCAGTACAAAAAAATAATTAGGCCATGACACAAAGTCGCGTACAGGCTCCTTCCCAGCTCGAATACACAAGGTAGCGAGTGCTACCCAAAACGAGGACAGTCGCGTCGATAGACCAAACGTCCCTATTTGGGATGGTGATCCGACCTATACGCCACAATCCCATCAGGTGAAAATATATATAAGCAGTAAGGAGAAACGCTGACCTGCGTAGCTCCAACTCGAATCCCAGATGGTGTTGGACGACCCCTTGAGCACATGAATCCTCTGATTGTCGAAGGTACCGCTCGTTCCAGCCGAGTAGTAACTGTTGATGACAAAGGTAAGGTTAAATAACCTCATATATCTACAGGGTGAAACGGGAGCACGTACATATACCACGATCCTTCATTCGGCTGCCTGTTTCATGAAGAAAGAGAAAGCTTTAGCTTCTCTTCTCGCATTTCGCGAATCTTGGGGCAACTCACCAATGGATCTCAGGTGCCCCTAACCGCGACACGCCACAACATCAATACACCAACGTAGAAATGAATCACAGCAAAGGGAAGCCACATACACATATTACAACACCTCGAGGACGTCCCATCCGTCCAGATTACCTTGGGCGACGCCGTCTTCAAGCCTGCTATCGTCGTGGCGCGTGTGATCTGGATGTTACTCCACGTCGTTGACGTCAAATCTTTTTCATTCATCATCAGTTCAATTTTTTTTTTTACAAATTCATTTTGGGGCAAGGGCAAAGTACTGACAGTAGTACCCCTCGTGGTACACCATGAACGGGTCCGAGCCATTCCTCGATTTGATGGGGTTCGTAAATCCGAATGCGAGCAGGGACTCCCCCAAAAGGGCCAGCAAGAGAAGACACAAGTATTTCAGCATGCTTGGTTGCGGATTATGTTACAAGCAGAGCTCTTCATTTTATATCGCTTCGACTTTTTCTATGCGACGAACTGCTTCATCCGAAGAAACCACGGTTCACTAAGTGTTGGTTGTTTTTCCCTGCCATCTGGCGGGATATCCTACTTGTCAGGTGGACGTCAGAGGAACACGGTCAAGGCTCAAAATCGGATTAATTCCGATGTTCAACTCAAGGCGGCCCGCGGTCCGCATTCATCAACACTGGAACCCATACACAAACAACTCTATGAATCCAATAACAATTTCAGAACTACAACCCATTCAAATTACGGTAAAAATAGACAAAGAGTACTGTAAAGAAAATCTAAATCAAGTCAACCAAGATGAAACCCCATTGCAAAAATGTTTACAAAAAAGCCTTAGCAACTATCTGTCTTCCTTGATTTTTCATCGCTGCTTCATTTGGTCTCGACGAATTATCATGCATCTCATGTTTCAGCGTTGTGTCATCCTGTGACGTCTCGTCCTTCCTATTATCATCACCATTTTGAAGAACTTTAGTAATGAGGGCAGAAAGCGGTGTTGGCTCCTTGTTCATCGCGATATTTAAAAACCAAGGTTTGCTCATATAATTCCGAATGCTTCCATAAAGAGAAGCGAATTAGTAATTGAAGTTTAACGACTAGCGATGGAGGTGGTCTTACCCGTCAGGAAGCAGGACAACGACATTCTTGCCTTCAGAATTGGCAATACGCATACCCTCCTCGCTTTTGAGCCATCTAAGAGCACCACTCAAAGCACTGCCGCTGCTTCCACCGACAAGCAGCCCTTCTTCTCTCATGATCACCTGAACGGCCGCGAAAGATTCTTCATCCGAAGTCTTGAGCCACACATTGACATCCGCCGGATCTCGTGACAGGACATCAGGAACGAAATCATACCCAATGCCTTCGACGACATATTGTGAACCCTGATCGGCGGTATTCATACTATCAGGGAATGCGAGAATACTTCCTTTCTATAATTACAGTGTTATCCCAACTGGACAAACAAGCACGCGAAAACGACTCACAGGATCAACACCAACGACAGTACAGTCCTTGTTGTGCTGCTTCTTTATGGCGCGTGATATGCCGGTGATAGTACCTCCGGTTCCAGCCCCAGCTACGACGACATCGACTTTACCCGAGGAGGGTCTAGAAGGAGTGGAAGGGGTTGACACAACAGCTTCGATTATTTCGGGCCCTGTAGTATACTCATGTGCAAGTGGATTATTGACCTGTGCAGTCAATACGCTTAGGGTTGAAGTGTGTTTGAGAAGGCTTGGCACGTACGTTCTTGTATTGGTCAAGAATAATGGCGTATGGTATTTCACGTTGAAGCTTTTTCGCCACACCTGCAGTCGTTAAGGAATTCAGCCACGAGACGATGGTTCGGATCAAGTGGGGCTCTACCTATGTGGCTCTCAGGCGCATCCCAAGCCGCTTCTGTCGGGGTCCGAATTACCTCTGCTCCAAGTGCACGTAGAGTTGCTTCTTTCTCCTGTTAAATGCATGTTAATGAATGGAAGACGGTAGTACCATTGTAATGGCAGATACTTACCAGTGACATCTTGTTGGGAAGGGTTATGATAACTGAATACCCCTTATCTATAGTATTCAGCACGCCGTTCGCTTGCTGACAATCCGTACTATACCTTGATGGCACAGGCCATAGCCAATCCAATGCCTAATAATTTTGAAAAAAAAAACTTTGAGAAAATTTTGTGACGGCCGATGGAAACCGGCATACCTGTGTTCCCTGAGGTAGGTTCGATGACGACGCTTTTACCAGGAATGAGCTTCCCTTCTTTCTCAGCGGCTTCCACCATAGCCTTTGCGATTCTGTCCTTGACAGATCCACCGGCAGATAAGTATTCCACTTTTCCCACTGTTGTGATGTGTGTTTTTGGTACCACAGTGCGAGGGGGGAGGGGGGGGAGAAAGAAGAAGAAAAATAAGAAAATAGAAATAGAAGTGTATGTATGCGTGTATGTATACGTACAGAGATTACATTTGAGGCCATGGAGCTTGGCTACCTTGTCAAGACGGATGAGGGGAGTGTGACCGACTGCGCCAAGGGCGTTGTCAAGGATTACAGGAGACATTTCAATGTGTGTGTATGTTCGGGATGGAAGTGAGGGATCTTGGGGTGTTTGGAGGGGGATGGGCTGAACGGGGGACGGGTGGATGTCGGAAGGAGCGAGGGTTATAAACGGGGGAAATGCTTAGCATGGAGGCCCGGAGAAGACCGAACGGTCGGATCTCAGACACACAGACTGTAGTAGCGAGATATGAATTTTATATATTTTTCTCAAGTAAAAACATATAGCCGTACTTGAATTTGTGCACTGGTGTGGTATGGTTAATAGCTTAGCTATCCTTATATATAGATACATTTGATGCTTGGCTCAGTCACAGGAATTGTTACGCGTAGGAAAATGGGTCAGGGTTAGGTTGACAGTCGATAGATAATCAGTAACTAGATAGACTTTTTCATGATGGGAAGGGGGAGGGAGGAGAGGAGAGGAGTTGTTAGACGCGACAGCACGACAGTTGACAATCATAGCCACCTTTCGAGGTGCGACATGCCTAGTGTGTAACGGATGGAAGATTGATGAGAGATGTCGAAACGTGGGAATCAATTCTTATCACAGAAATACAGTACACATTTTTACCGTTGGTGGGACCCTTGATTAGATATTGTACACGACGAAGACTTATTTAAGTTAATGTTTCTTGAGCATTTCTGTGTTGAGTGGCCACGGGGTACCCATCCATGTCGCGAGTTCTGTGTGGTCCTTGTAAGCATCGTCTGTGTTGGGATGGATAAGCACGCTAGAATGAATGAATGCAATGCAATGCGATGCCAGTGATCACATGCAACGAGATCAAATGGCAGCCATGTCATGAGAACGGAACAGTAAGATGTCATATGTTTAACGACAGAGTAGTACGCACGAGCATGGGCCACGATTGACAGTGAGCCAGGAAAAGAAAGCACCAGTCTGATGTGGTGTGAAAGTGTTTACCTCAAACATAGCGGTGGAGTGAGGGCCTTAAATAAGCTAAAATCAGGATTGGAAGAAGGCGTGATGGAAAATAGACGCTGGGACCCACCGACAGGTTTCTCCCAAAGTCTATAGATGCGAAGCTGGGAAAGAATGATAAGGGTCAAACAGAAGAAGGGGGGAGAGTAGCAACGAGAGTGGGCACCTCGGGAAACTCCCTTCTCACTCGCTCATGGAGTTGGCGGGCGTAGTCAACTTGGTCTGGAACGGTTGGCATGTAATAGACTAGGGTTGGGTAAGGATGTGACAGGGAGGGGGGTGACAGGAAAAGACAGACTATGAAAATCAAAGCCATTATTTGAAGGGTTGATGGGGGGTGGAAATGAGTTATATACGGTAGATAGAGAGTCTGAGGGGGGGTTGTAGAGAGATTTTCCGTCTGGATTGAAGTGAGAGGGGAGGGGAGGAGCGTGCTTGTAGGGTGCTTGTAGGGATTGAGGAGGCATTGTATACAAAGTGAATTACAAACAAACAAAGGAATTTGAATCATCAGAAACGCTAAAATAGTTATTTTTGTTGTTATTTTACAGTTCCATGAAATCCCTCTCCCCATCATCCCCATCACCCTCCAGCGGTTGGCATCAGGACGTCCCTCTAACCCCAACTTACACAACCCCCCGCGCTGCTCCAAAACCCCCACCAGCTCCTGACTACCTCAAACCTCCTTCTTTTAAGACTTCTTTCCAGAATATCTTTCGTAAACCATCAAGACCCCCTTCTATCCATTCTGCTTACTCCACTTCTACTTCCACATCCGCTTCTAGCGACAAACAACCAATCCATAATTTTACTACCACTATGCATGGTGCTCCTCTTCCTGTCGTCTCTTCCCACGACTCTCCAGACGATGAAGACGAATGCCCAGTCTGTCTAGAACCCCTCAGCTTCAGCTTTCGTCTCCCTGGCGAGAAACCCCATATCGTCCCCGAATGTGGTCATGCACTCCACGAGGTATCGTTTTCATTGTTCATCTTTGTCTGTCTTGTCTTTTGGCTGAACTTATCCTCCTCCCCCTCCTCCAAGGCATGCTTCACTGCTGTTTATGGTCCCTTACCAAACCAGGCAAGATCATCGACTCCTCGAAAACTGAATTTAGGTGTGTGTGGAGTATGCAGACGGCCTATGAAAGTTGGTGATGGCGATGGGGGAAAATCAAACAGTTGGTTAATCTCTTCTTCCCATTGCTCCAATCTCATGTCCACTAGAACTCGCTGCTCTCACCGGCATGGCCGACCACAAATCCACAAATCCGTTATTCCCTGGTCGCGAAACTCCCACAATTCGCAAGGGAACAAACACGCCACATCCTCACGACCCCCATGAAGACGACCCTATCGACCACGTTGCCCTTTCCAGGTCACCCGCAGGCGAACATTCGCCATACATCATTGCACCTTCCATCCAATTACGATCAGAGTTTCCATCACTAACACGCACAAATGACCCGAGTCAACCCCTCACTTGTATCGTTATCATTGAACTCCCTGGAAAGCGTCCCACCGGCAATGTCCCTGGTCCCGCTCCTAATCCCGTCCTCCAAGATACCTACCTCATGCGTACCGTCAACCAGAATCGACATAATGCTACACCCTCAACTCAATATAGCCCTCACTTTGATCACGTACCAACACCAAGAGGTTTGTCCAGTGCAGATGAATATCCAGGCTCAAGTCGACCTGTCAATGACCACAATAATTATTCTGCCCAAATCTCAGCAGAGCATGACTCTCCGTACACTCCTTCCAGTAACCTCATTCTGCGCGAAGAAGATTCACCGTTTGCTGCCATAACCGAAGATCTGCATAATCGCATCATTGACTGGAAAGGCCATCCGTTATCAGATCTCGGTCCTCTCCAAATGTATGACCTCTTGTCTGTTCGACGTGATACTGCCATCCGCGAGTTCTATGTATATCTGTTCAAGGAAGCCATAATTTGTGCCATTGAAGAAAAGAAACGTGGCCTTGGACGTTTATTGTCCAACGCCTCTAATTTCACGGACCCTGGCTCCATTGGCTCGCATTCAAGTAATTCCAAGGGTGTTCTTCGGCTCAAAGGCCGAATTTACGTTCGCCATATCAGAAACGTTACGGCAACCTCGGCTGCTGGCGAAATGAGTCTCACGATAGATATGGAAGATGAGCTCGCGTCGTTTATCCTGGTGTTCAAGGATCGCTCGTCACTCGAAGCATGGAAAAACACGATCCAAGCCCTGGTCAACATGTTTCGTGGTCAGAAAGCGTCGCCCAAGCCTCCAGAACCTCACATGTCACTGGAAGAGTTTGGTGGAAATTCAAAAGCCATGCGTATGCTGAGTGGCGGAAGTACGATGACGACGGTGAGCACAGTTGATAGTTTGCTCAACGGTTCCTCCTCTCGGTCCACTGCATCTTCGTCAACATCTCACGGCTCGATGATGTATTCGCAGAAGCACCTTCAAATTCCTCATCAGAAACTGACGCCACTTGGAGAAGACGACGAGTTGAGCACTTACGAACAACCATCATCCCTCGTAACGCCCTACACCTCTGCAGGGCCCTCTAATTCACTCACCCCTCTACCACACCCACCCATGGACCTCATCATGGTTGTCTCGATTCCTCCGCCGACAGCCGTTCCTAGTACAGCGCAGTTAAAGGTTCGGGTATTGAAGGCAACTTTGGATTTTACCCTGAACTCTCTCGGCCCTAGAGACCGATTGAGCTTTGTGACATATGAAGTAGGAACGGGGGGAAAAATCAGAAAGACGCCATTTTTGTGTACTGGAAAGGCACAGAGCAGGGCCAGATTGGCCAAGTTTATTGATGAGCTTGGAATGAGGCTTGAGGAGAACCAAGACGAATTTTTGGTTCGTGGGTCTAAAGATGAACATACTGACGTGGTTAATGCCGTCAATCATGGTGTGTTTGATTTCTTCTCATAAGTACGTTTAGTTTCTGATTATCTGGTCTGCTAATACATCAGGCCTTGATGTGGTGCTGCAGCGAAAAGGCCGTAATCCGATTGGCGGTATGGTCCTTGTTTCGGATACGAGTGACCATACAAGGCGAGCGCAACTTGATCTCGTACTTGCTCGTGCAGAGGCAGCAAATATGCCAATTCACTCCTTTGGTTATGGCAGATCACATGAGCCAAGCTCGATATGGCTAATGTCGAGCAGTACCAAGGGGACCTATACCTACGTTAAAGACTGGTATGATCTGCGCGAGTGTGTTGCTGGTTGCGTTGGTGGGATGATGTCCATTGGCTTGCTTCATATGCGACTCCACATGCGGATTGTGGATGGCAACCGTTTCAGAATACGTAAAGTCTCTGGGGGACCATCTGCGATTGTTGCGTCTGATGGTCAGAATGTCGACGTGGATGTTGGTGAGTTGAGGTATGGAGAGAGAAAGGAGATGTTAATTGAGTTGGAATTGGATAACTCTGACGCATATCGTGCGGTACAACAGCATCATCACCATCATCAACAATGGTCGCAAGGAAATGTATCCCAAGCAAGCGGAGCAACAGGCGCACGACGTGCGCTGAACGCTACAGACCAGTTTGTGCAGAGTCTGGGTTTGGGTTCGCTGGCCATCGATGATGGAGTGGACTTCGCATTTGGGATGATGGACAGGATGATTGACGAGGTGCCAGTGGTTGAGGTCGACGGGTCGTTCTTTGACCCCTCAGCGGGGAAGCATGTGTCACGGCTTGCACATCCAGTACTGCTCACTGTGACACTGCTGCCCATGACTTTGGGCCCAGGTGGTAGTCAACAACGACCGCCCTCGCACACCTCGGACCCCGTTATCGTTAGGCGGCGAATGGAGCTTCTGGCTTCTGAGATGATCTCACGTGCGCTGGTTCTTGTGACCAAAGGCAACTTCCAGCAAGGGCGGGTAATCTTTGGTGAGACGAAGCGGATACTGTATACGGTGCTGCAAACGATATCACAGTCGTTGCCACCGCCGAATGCGAATGGGAGTACGGTGAGGAATAGGAAAGAGCTCCTGACACTTGCAGCAGTGCGGGCGATGCAATCTATATTGCAGGATTTGCAATTATTAGCGGAGGCGCTTGAGGAGAATGTGGAGCTGTTTTCGCATGATCATAGGAAGTTTGGGGCGCAGCAGGTGAGTGGTTGACTAGATTGATTCTTCCATCTTCCAAAGAACGCAATTGCTGATGATTTTTCTGCTGTTTTTCTTTTACAGGCAATGATTCTGCGAGAACAAAAAAGTTGGACGGGACGAAGTGCCACCGAACGCTTGTTTTGGTCGTCGGATAACTCGATTGAACTCGTCTCGAGAAGTGCGGACTGGATCGTCCGCGAATAAGGATAAAGCAGCTCCCCTTATCTCTTCTCAAAAAATGATTTGCTTGTCCCATGTCGCCCATCTACCTTACCCGTCCCGATGCCTACCGCCTACCACCGCTCGCATTTTTATTGTTATATATCTCTTGTTTTCAAACCCACGCCCATTTGTGGCTCAAGTCGCTCCTTTTTTCCTTCCGTCCTTCTCTCTTTCCCCCCTTTACTCACTACCGCAACCCAGTCAGTTTATCTTAACTTGTACCAGTTTGTTATTGCCGTCGTGCACTCAAGGTCTTGGCCTCATCTTTTTTCCTTCCCATATGATATACCGTTTTGTGTCTCTCTGATCCATGCTTTCTTTTCCTCTCTCTCTCTCCTTGTTTATAGCTGGGCTACATATGTAGTAGAGCTTCAGTTATCCCCACAACCCCTACCGCTTTTTAGTTGTTTTACTTAATTCTTGTGTGTTTGAGATGATTATTGAAATTTTTTCTTTTTTTCTTTGCCTTTCATTGTTCCTTGCATTCTTCCCTGTTCCCAGTACATGAAGCAACAAATTTGGGGTTTTCAAAGCGCATTTTTCACTTTTGTTTCTCGTTTACTCACATCCCCTGCAGTCCCAGGGATTTTTTGATTGTGTATGGGGCATTAATGTACTGGGATATGGAGTCCCCTTCTCCGCCCTTCCTATCTTTTCTTATACCTTCGCTTCTTTATTACCAAAACGTAACTCTTTGTTTGTTTTGTTTTGTTTTTTGAACCTAGTTCGATTGCAAGTGGATTGTTTGTTGGAAGTGCAAGTTTTTTTCTTTCTCTTTTTGGTGATATATATATATATATATATAGAATTGCAATAAATGCTGTACATATTTCCATATGTCCTGAGAGGGGTGATCCTTACGATGAATGGTTTGATGTGACGAGTATGTGTGACCGGCGGTTTATTTAATGGCCTGACTGGGGGAGAGAGAAGAGATAAAACGTGTCGCAATGGGTTTGCGGGGCTCTATGGGGGGTAAATGGGTTGGGTTAATTGTTTTTTTGCGTCCCGGGGGCTTTGTTCCCTGGGGGGCATTTAGTGTAATCTGAAAAGAAAAACAAATTGTGAAAATTTTCGAGAAGGGACTCTGTGCCGTGAAAAAGTGCGCTCAGGATAGCACTGTACTTATTGAATGGTTTTTATTTGGGGCCGTGAGTCTAGGTATGCATTCAATGTACTGTACGAGCGGGTGTTTTTCTCAGGCCGCCGTTGGCTGACTTATTGTACCGCACGTTGGGTTGTTGCGATAGCGAGGGGGAAAGGGTGGGTGAAGGTAGGTGACGTGTCTTTGGCTACAGGGGTTTCATTGGTACTCTATACCAGCGGGTGCAGAAGTGTGAAACCAGTGAGTGGGTTCAGATTATCAAGGCGTAAGCAGGACAGCAGGACAGTGTACTTGTTGTTGTTGTGAAGGGCGCCCAGCCAACCCAACCGGGGCAGAGATTCGTAGTTCTGGAGTCTTATGACAGACCTCGATGATCGTGTTCTCTCGCCGAGCCCGCAGTGCAGCAGATGAGTGAGATGCCTCTACTTTGATCCAGGAGGCAAATAATGAGCCAGTGAGGGTTTTTGCCTTTTGATCGTTCGACGTGGCATGTATTATATTACTTTTGCTTTGCACTGTTCGCGTGTTGCCTTGGAGGTGCCGGTCAAGTGTGTCACAACCACTGGCACCTAGCACAGCCAAGTCAGATTGTAGAAATGTTGGGTTATTCCTTGTTCATCATTCACTTGTTCTGACCAGTAAGCCCGCTTTGATCCCATGTTTCTAAGGATGAGAGAGTTCCAATGGGATTAATCAACGTAGCAGTGCAGCACAAGATGGATCAAGCTGGCCGATATCTAGCCGGTGATGAGCCGCAAGTAGTGCTTACATAATACATCGTGGGAGGGCAGCGAATTTAAACAGGACGAGTTGTGAAACTGAACTGAACAATACTTGGTTTACATCAACTATCCAGAGCTGCTGCTCCCCTTCTCCCTCTTCCGGTCATGTCCTCACCGGGAACATCAACTTCCTCTTCTTCTGGTCTACGACATCGGCATGCTGTATTGTCTGAGCAGTCTGTGTATGAACAAGACCAAACACAGGATGATGAGCATGTTGGACATATATACCAAGATCCAGTATGTTGACCTGCTTATTATTTATTCATGTCCGTTTTGAATTGATGTTTTTCCTTGGCGCCCAGAGAAAACGAAATCCTGTCGAGTTGGCTCTAGAAACACCAAAAGGGAGTGCCTTTGTTGTTGCGGCGTTAACGTCGCTATCCTTCGCGTTGCGCTTCTATAAAATCAACCATCCTGATCAAGTTGTGTAAGTGCTGCACATCCCTCATCGTCCCTTGTTGGCAACAAAACATAACACGCGTCTCCCAAAGGTTTGATGAAGTGCACTTTGGAAAATTTGCCGCGTACTATATCTCGCGCGAGTACTATTTTGACGTCCATCCTCCATTGGCGAAATTGCTCTTTGGACTGGCTGGCTGGTTTGTGGGCTTTGACGGCAAATTCTACTTTGAGAATATTGGGGATAGCTATACTGACAACCATGTGCCTTATGTTGGCATGCGAGCCTTGCCTGCCATCTTGGGGAGTTTAACTGTTCCGGTTGTCTATGCAATCATGAAGGAGAGTGGTTACTCTACGGTTATTGCTGCGTTTTCTGCTCTGCTTGTTCTCTTTGGTGGGTTTCCTTGTTCAAGCGGTTGTAAAAAGGCTCATAATGAGATAGACAATGCGCATGTTGCACAGTCAAGGCTTATTCTTCTTGATGCAATGCTCATTTTCTTCATGTCGCTGACCATTTACTCGTACATTCGGTTCAGGAAGCTTCGTTACAGGCAAGTGGCAGGATCTCTTTCATTCTATCTGGTCTTCATATCTTTGATTCCAGAAACTTCACAATCGAGTGGTGGACATGGCTAATCGCGACTGGTACATTTATGGCTTGCACTTGGGCTTCCAAAGTCAATGGCATCTTGACCGTGTTCACTATTGGAATTGCCGTCTTGATAGACCTTTGGGATATCCTTGACATCAAAAAGGGTCATTCAATGGTTTGTGGAATGTTTGTGTGATTAAACACGCGACTGACGCTTCATGTCAGGAATACTTCTGGAGGCACTTCATGGCTCGTGCCATTGGACTAATTGCCATTCCTTTCATCCTTTATCTTTCGTTCTTCTACATTCATTTCTCTATTCTGACGACATCGGGTACGGGTGACTCTTTCATGAGTCCCGCGTTCCAAGAAACGTTAGCGGGTAATGACATGCTCTTGAATAGCCATGGTACGCCATCCTTTCTGGTCTAGAGACGTTGTGCTGATTTTCTCACCAGAAATTCACTATTACGACACGATAACGATGAAACACAAGGACTCCAAGGTGTTCCTGCATTCCCATGTGGAAAAATACCCTCTAAAGTACGATGATGGACGGATCAGTAGTCAAGGTAGGAATAACGCCTTTCATGTTTTTGAGACTTCATAACTTTGCTTTAGGCCAACAAGTTACTGGTTATGCTCACAATGACACAAACAACTTCTGGCAAATCATACCAACCAAGGCACTCCCTGAAACAGGCCGTGGACGAATTGTTCGCCACCACGACGTTATCCGTCTCCTTCATGTCAACACAAACAGCCACTTGCTGACTCATGATGTTGCATCGCCGCTCATGCCCACGAATCAGGAATTCACTACGTGGCCCAAGGATGACCATACCAGATACAATGATACTACGTTCCAACTTGTTCTAGTGGATGGGGACGAAGGCTCAGCTTGGAAAACCAAGTCAGGTCATTTCAGGTTGGTCCATGTCCCAACAAAGGTTTCAATGTGGACGCATTCTGGGCAACTACCTGACTGGGCTTTCAAGCAACAAGAGATTAACGGTAATAAAAATCCAACTGAACGGACTGCGACGTGGTTTGTTAATGAGATCATCGCTGATGAAAGTGAGTGAACTCAAAGTATCTTGATTTCTCTTGATCTGAGCGTTTATTCTAGCGGGCGATGATATTAGCGACCGCATGGAACAGCAACCTATGAAGCAACCTAGAAAGATGAACTTCTTCAGAAAATTTGCCGAGTTGCAACTCTTGATGTTACAACATAATGCTGGCTTGACTGCTTCTCACCCTTATGCCAGCGGGCCTATTAATTGGCCCTTCCTCATTAGTGGTATAAGCTTCTGGACGCAAAATGACGGTCAGAAGCAGATTTACCTCATTGGTAACCTCATTGGCTGGTGGGCGTGTGTGATTGGCCTGTCTATCTATGTTGGCGTTCTTGGGGCTGATCTCATAGCAAGACGTCGTGGGATGGATCCTATACCTGATCGTATGTGGTTGTTTAACTCCTCTACGAATGTGTCTGACTTTAACAATCTAGCGGTACGCAACCGGTTATGGAATAATGCAGGCTTTTTCCTTCTGGTCTGGGGCATTCACTATGTGCCTTTCTTCCTTATGGGTCGCCAATTATTCATTCACCACTATTTGCCATCACATCTTGCCTCTGCGCTCGTGGCTGGCGCTGTTTTGAACTTTACCTTGAGTGAGACGATCAACTACCCGATTTCTGTTGCGGATGGCAGCACAAGGCGTCGGCCAAAACAATACTCAGACATTGGGCTGAAGGGACCTATCATCGTGGTGGTGTTCGGTCTTGTCCTGTTTTCAATGTTTGCTTACATGGCGCCACTTACATATGGAACACCTGGGTAAGTCGTGCCTGGCAAATTTATGATTTGATTAGGAAGTGACGAGCTGATTTCAGGTTGACGGGAGAAGAAGTCAACAGCAAGCGATTGCTTTCGACTTGGACGCTGCACTTTGCAGCCAAAACGGTGGAATCATGAATGGAGAGATACCCTTGATACGGACGTATCGTACTATTGTAAAACTTGCTAGCGTAAATGATATCTATTATAGTGCACAGCCACATTTTACGGTGGTGCTAAGCGCATTCAATCAAGTCTTCTTTGCCTTGTTTCTTTTCAAGCATGTTCAATGCTCCTCGTCCTGCCCAGCGATACGTGGCCACCTCTCCTAATGGTTTAGGTGGGAGTTTCGTCGACGATAACCCTCTTGCTCAGTCTGTGTATGATGACGGACTTGACCCATGGAGTGCCGCCCCAAGTCCTACCCCAACGCCGCTGCCTCGGGCATCCGCTGCATCTACGTTTAACTCTGTGATTGGTGCGTTCTACTACTGGCTTCGTGCTACGTTAGCTTATATAACTACCTAAAAACTCACCTCAGCCAATGCCACTATTCCTCTATCGTACAGTCGAGCCTTCCTTGCCGTTGATCCAGCCAATACGGGTGAGGTCTCCGTCAACGCACTCTCTCGTGTGCTTTCAACGTCGTCGCTGCCGGCTGCTACTATTGACAAGGTAAGAGTTGCCGTAACTCACCCCTTCCGTTTGAGGATTTTGTTTCTTGTACCAGGGGGCTAGAGTTCGAGGTGCTTACGCACGCCTTTTGATAGATCGTGAATCTTGTCAGTTCGCGTTCACGAGTGTCACGGTCAGAATTCTTTGTGGCTATGGCATTGGTAGCATTGGCGCAGACAGGGAAAGGTAAATGCTACAATTTCTATTTCCACAACGACTACTGACAAAATTTCGAAAACCAGAGGTCATCGTCGAGCAAGTCGCCGCCCTGGCAGCGGAGAATGCCCTGCCGGAGCCCACACTGGATCTTGACAGGCTACAGACGTCGGCGTCCACATTCTCTCCACCCATCACGAATTACAGACAAGCCACCTTCTCAGAAGATCCGTGGAGCACGAATCCGCGGTATGGGCCTGTGCTAGGGAGCGGTGGGACGACGGCCGCGTATGATCCTGTGTCGAGAGCAAGTCTGACGAACGGTGCTCCATCGAGTTTATCTGGCTCTGGGATGCCTCAAGAATGGTGGAAGAAGCAGGAGACGGTTAAGGTTAACATTTTAGGTCACCAAGGGTTTATCCTGAATCGATACATGGTATACGAAATCTCGACTGATGTGAGTTTTCATTGTGCTTCTCCGCTTCCAGTGTTTTTTTTTTTTTTTGGGAGTAGGCTTTAGAAAACTGTACGAAAGGTTCTGACTGTCTTTGTAGAGAGGAGCGCCAGTGACGAGACGGTATTCGGAGTTTGTCTACCTTTGGGAGGTTTTGATGCGTAGATATCCCTTCCGCCTTTTCCCTGCTTTGCCGCCAAAAAGAATCGGACGTGAGTTTTCTTTATTTGTCTGTGTCGTCCGTAGTTGATTTATTTTCTATGTAGCTGATGAGCACTTCCTTGAGCAGAGAAGGTTGGTTCGGCTGCATTCTCGTTTTTTTTTTTTTGATACTCATACTTTCACGGTAGGAGAGGTCTTGCTCGAGCACTAAATTCTGTCGTGTTAGTCCTGCGGTTGGTTGTTGGTGTGATAGGATTGAATAATATTCTTATAGGAACCATCCAATAATGAAGGAAGATGGACTTCTTGCTATTTTCTTGACAGAACCAGCTTTCGAAACATGGAAGAAGAATAACATGGTATCACTGGAGGAGGAATCAGCCTCCAAAAGAGTGGATAAAATCGAGGAAATGACCGTACCAAGTGACCTTGAAGAGAAAATAGCGTATGACAACTTGTCCGGCTTTAGCATCCTATTTTCAATATCATTAACGGCTTTGTCTATAGTGTCGTGCGGGGTAAACTGAATCCACTGATCGAGCAATGGCAGAGGATATGTATCCTTGCTGAGCGCATAATCAGGCGCAGTGAGGCAGCAGCGGTACGAAAGCCTTCCGTCTTACGACGAGCGTTCTTGCCAACTCATTTCACCTTGCCTCCGTTGTCTCCTCTCTCTTCCGGGTCATCTTCGTCCGTCATGTCCGATCCCGATTCGTCTATGGTTGGGTCTATGTTCGGTTCTGTGATGGGATCCTTTTCGGGTTCGCCATCGTCGGGTGAACAGAGTGATCTCTCGAGGCTGACGAACACGTTGCGGGCTGTGGTGGAGGTGAATGAGAGGTGTTGGCGTGGTGATGAATGTGAATTATCCAATGGTGTTCGTCTGGGACTTGAGCAGGTCGCCGTTCACACCCAAAGGCATTCCGAGTTGGCGGAGTTGAGAGTAAGTTTTCAATGGGCCTTGGAGATGATTCCTTCACTAATGCTCCACACTTAGATACTGACACTATTGAATACAACACTCGAGGCTTTGAAGGTAATAACAAGCTATGTACAGGCAATGCGCAGTGGCCCTGACTACTTGCAAAACAACTGTAGGGTCAACGGGACTTGTATATCGCAACTAGAGATTTCTTCATTCGCCATGACCGTCTCTCCCCTGACCAGGTGGACCGGCTAAAGAAGCGAGTTGAAACTAACTCCATCAGATTAGATGGAATTCGCGCTGCTCAAAAGGAAGGCTGGCAAGATGAGGTCGACCGTTTGACAGTTTTGATTGAGAAGGACCAAGCAACCATTGCCGCGCAACTCAACCGGCGAGTGTTTATACGCGCTTGGTAAATATTGTTATTATCGTTGACTGCTGATTAACATTAACGGACGGTTGAACAGCGTGTGGCATGAATTGCGGGTTATACTTCATAACCGCGAGAATGCACTGCTTTCATTAGCTGTACAGGCGTTTGCCCGCGAGGAGCAGACATTCACTGAGAATGCGCTTCGCAACTGGGTTTCGCTTGGTGAAGCTGTGGAAAACATGCCGTATGAATAAACTCTCTTGGTCTAATGTTTAACCCTTGTTCGTTTTCTTTGTTGACATGCCTCACTTTGCTTTCTTGGCTATGCTGTATAATGACATATATCATGACTAACTTGCAGTTCTGTTTTTATTCACTTTTTCGTCAATCGCAACCTTTATCATTCAAATATTCACTGCTCAATACTCAATGTCAATTTTTGTTTTGAACCGGAAGTGCAGAGGGGTGTGTCTGGGTATGTAATTGAATCCTGAGATGTAAATTATCACTCGAGTCCTAGTCGAAGTCGCTCTGCTTTTTCACGCTCTAACCGTGATGCTTTGCTTTCTGCCTCTGTGAGGGTATCGTCCCAAGCGACGAAGAGCTCTGATAGAGCATCAACCTTGACAGTGGTTGTCAGAAATCGTGATAAAAAGTACGAATTAGATTGAACGGACCTGCATGGCGTTTTGTTTCATTATTGTGGCTACTCGTGATTCCAGGGTCAAAATGAGCTCGAGGTCTTCCTGATGGGCTTTAATCAAAGCTTCCAATCTAGGCTGTAGCGCCTCATACTCTACCCACAAGAGTCAGTCATGCGACCAATCAACCAGTCAGCAGAAAAAGAAGAAAGAAAGCCCCGAACCTGGTAATCTCCCGGCACCAATGACGCCCTTCTTCTCGAGCATCTCAATCTCACGCATATCGCGGTCGGCGGCGCGAATGTCGGGCTCCATCTCGATGAGGAGCGCGTCAAACTCTTCAGGGGTGAGGTTGGCGTATTCTGGAGGTGTGTCGTGTGGAAGAGAAAGTCGCGAGTCGGCGAGCATCCCCGTAAGTGCGGAGGCCGGGGTTAGGAGGTTGGCATGTTGGTCGTCTGGACGGGGGGAAAAACAATACGAGGTAGTCAGTAAAATGAGTGGCATTGAATTTCGGTTGACAGGTCTATGATGCGCTGAATACATATATCCATATATACACGTACGTCTGCATGCGACCGTGTAGACTTCCATGGAACGGAGTAACGAACAGTGAAGCATAAAAAGAAGAAAAAAATACACAACTCACACAGCGCCATGAATCGCTTCAGCCCCTCGTTCGCCTCCACGATCGCATCCAAGCGGCGCTGCACGTCCTCCGCGAGGTGGGCAAGCGTCTCGCCATGTTTCAGCAGGGCGGCTTTGCCGGCACTGGTGGTGGATAGCGTGCTGCCCAGCTTGCGGTGGGATCCAGGACCTGCGTGGTGAAGGTGCTGATGGTGCTGGTGACCTTGTACACCTAGAACGATGGTTTCTAGCCACCGGAGGCGCAGTTCCAATGCAAGGGCGGGGTCTATAAGCGTCGTGTTCGTGTTTGCGCTTAGGTTGATTCGTGCAGCCTGGGCGGGAAGTGGAACTGGAGATGCCTCATCTTCTTCATCTTCTTCATCGTCCTCGAGTTCGTCCTCACCCTCACCATCTTCCAAGATGTCATCTACTGACTCGTTATGCGGGCCAAGGGTGTCAGCAATGGGTGGTGAAGGTACGTTGTTGTACAGCGATGTTGCAGGTGGTGATCCTGGCGGCGTTGAAGTTGAGAACACACGGTGACGCTGGACGTCTCCCAGGAATACACTCCCGATACTAGCCATGAATGAAGATGACAAAAGCTGGTTAAGCGAGATAAATGAATGTGTGTGTTGAAGACTTTGAGACTGTCGAGGAGTTGCTGGTTTACATTGAATTAATGTTGAGTTTCTATCTAATCAGTTATGCTCAGATGCTACTACAACAAATCCCATTAACACCTACTCCACTACCACCACCACCCCCATAGCTACAATTGAACGAACAAAGCGCCTAGGTGAGATAAATAAACCAAAAAAATCCCCAGTACATTAAATACTACCCGATAAATCACGCCGGTTATATCACACAACATTCCGGGCATTCAACTCCATCTCAGCAGGTATCTGACTGTACCCTTCTCTCCTGGCACTCATCAGCCCGCGCACGCTATCCATAACGGTACCAGCACTGTCCACAAACATGCCAGTCCATCCGGCGCCACTGCTCTTCATCTCTCTCATGTTCAAGTCGCCTTCGTCGGGCATCAGGCTATCCGCGGGGCGGCGCCACCACTTGAGCGTCAACGAACTCCCGACCACGCTCACACTCGAAAACGCCATCGCCGCCCCTGCAAGCATAGGGTGCATATACAACCCAAACGGAAGGAAGAAGCCCATCGCCAGTGGAATCCCCAGCACGTTGTAGATACATGCCCAGATGAGGTTGCGTTTAATCACGGAAAAGATTTTGCGAGACAGGTGGAGGGCCGCAACAACGTCGAGTAAATCGGAGCGCATCAATACGATGTCCGCTGCCTCAATTGCAACTGACGTTCCAGAAGAGAGCGCAATACCGACTGTTGCCGCTACGAGCGCTGGTGAGTCGTTGATTCCGTCACCAACCTAGTATTCCCCGCATCAGGAGTGGAGTAAAATGGTTATCAAAAGGATTTATCATACCATTGCAACGCCTCCCCCATCCTTCTCAATCAGCTCAGTAACCAAAGCAGCTTTTCCTTTAGGGGTCATGTTCGCCCATACGCCCTCCGGTCGGATACCAACCTGTTTCGCCACAGCGATCGCCGTTTCCTTGCCGTCTCCCGTCATCATGTTAACCTCAATACCCATCGCTTCGAGGGCCCTAACTGCATATTTACTAGTTGGTTTCGGGGCATCAGTGAGTGAAATAGCAAGTAGCGGTATTGCCTGATCAGATGTAATCAATGAAGCATAGATAATCGTTCGGCCAAGCTTTGTCTCTTGTGCCTCATAAGCAGTCAGTATTAGAGGAATAGAAGTGGCTGAGAGCTGCGTCACAAATGATGCATTCCCAACCAGAACTGTGTACTTGCGACCAGCGCAAGTAATCACAGTCCTTACACCTTGACCTGTTACGCTCTCAAAAGTTTCAATGGTCACTTCTGGTGTTACATTTGTCTCGTCTGTTAAGACGTCCTTGCTGTATACAGCAATTGCCTTGGCCAGTGGGTGCTCTGATTTGGTTTCTGTCACTCCTACCATAGCTAGAAACTCTCGTCTTGTGGTGCGGCCATCTGCACACAGCGCTTCCAGATTCGAATCTCCGCCATATGGCTCTTCGGATGAAATCAACGTTCCCGGGGCGGGGACCCAGTGCATACCAACGACGCTCATCTTTCCAACGGTAACAGTTCCAGTCTTGTCGACGACAACACGACGGACACTCTTGCTGTCTTCCAAGGCGCGCCCACCCTTGATGAGTATTCCGTTTCTTGCACCCATTCCAGTTCCAACCATAATTGCTGTCGGAGTCGCGAGACCAAGTGCGCATGGGCAAGCCACAACAATAACGCTTATACACATCTGTAAGCAAACAGCAAGCTTACTTGCCCCATGGCGATGGAACATTCCAGGTAAGTGGTCGTCATCAAGCAAATATGAGACAAAGATCCAAGTAATGAAAGTGACTGCGGCAAGCGAAATGACGGTTGGGACAAAGTAGCCAGCTACTCGGTCGGCAAATGCTTGTATGGGCGCTTTGGAGGTTTGTGCTTCTTCGACGAGTTTAACAATCTGAGAGAGCGCTGTATCCTTTCCTGCTCGTGTCACCACCATGTCAAATGTACCCAACCCGTTTACAGTGCCACCAATGACGGTATCTCCAACCTGTTTCAGGACAGGCACGGCTTCTCCGGTGATCGCACTTTCATCAATGCTAGATGATCCGCGGATAACTGTTCCATCTGCTGGGACCTTGTCACCTGGTACGAGCTTGACGGTATCTCCAACCTGGACCAACTCCGTGGGAATACGTTTCTCTTGTGTACATGCAGGTGCATCTGTGTAAATTGTTGCCATTGATGGTGCCAAGGCCATGAGATCGGTGAGCGCTGCACTTGTTTTTCCTTTAGCCTTGTTTTCGAGGTAGCGACCCAGTGACACAAATGAGATCAACATGGTGCTAGTTTCAAAGAACAGGAAAGGGCGGAAGCCGATCTCAGTATTAAACATGGCGAAGAGGAGGGAAAAGAACGAGTAAAGGTAAGCAGCCGAAGTGCCGAGCATGACAAGAACGTCCATTGTCGCCGAACGGTGCTTCAGGGACTTGTATGCACTTTGGTAAAACTTGGCGCCGATCCAGAATTGAGAGGGGGTTGTGATAATCCATTCGAGAATATCGCCCACATAGAGTCCATTGAAAAGATTGTATGAAAGTACCGAGTTCACGAAACGTATCTTGGGACCAACCATGGAAATGAAGAAAACAGGGATTGCGAATGCCAGACTTGTCAAGAAGCGTTTACGCCATTCCAAGACTTCCTTGGCACGAGTGAGGGACTGAATCTGGGTGGCGTCGGCCTGGTCGGATAGCATGGCGTCAAAGCCCATATCTTCAATGTGCTCGACCATTTCTCGGGGACCAATCATGCTGCGGTCAAAGTTTATTGTACATGTTTCCGTTGCGAGAGAGATGGCGATGCTGTTGATTCCAGGGAGGGTGGATATGCCAGATTCGACGGTGGAGACGCATGAGGAACAGGTCATGCCGTATATTCGTAGGGTAACAGTGTCATCACGGGTCGGTGGGATCAGGGAAGCGTCAAAGCCAACGTCAGAGATTTCCTGTGCAAGAGGTTATGTGAGCTCGACGGACGCTAGCAGGTAAACAGCCACGTAGGACACTAACGTTGATGAGCTTCTCTGGTGACCAGAGATCAGGGTCATATTCGATGACGCCGCGCTCAGCCAGCAGAGCAACTTTTATGGAGTGGATGCCTTCCTGCTCTCTGAGCATACCCTCGATCGCCTAGTATGTGTGAATTAGTCGATTAGTAGAATACGTGTACACGTAAAAGCAAGCAAACCTCGACGCATGAGCTGCAGGTCATACCCTCAATTCTGAGCTCACATTTGTCGGATTGGGCGGAAGAGGGCTTGAGGATATCCATGTTATTGGGGCTCTCCTTGGATGGTGGGAGGGAGGAAGAAGGAAGGAGAGTGGAAGTAGAAGAAGAAGAGGCGCCCCAGAACGAACCCAGGAGATTGGGCATTGTCTGGGAGGGAGAGAGGGAGTGTGATGATACAGGGGAAACTCAGGATAGCTCGACGGCCAATGCAGAAATACTGATTTTGTTGTCTGGGAACTCAATAATGTCACAATCTCACTAATGTCACAACTGTCACCTCATGTTCATCTCACGCATTCTCCGTTCAGCCTCCCTCCCAACCCACACATCTACCATCAATAACGCAGAAATCGCACACTTTTCAAAGCTTTCTTCTCAATGGTGGGACGAACAAGGAGAGTTCTCATTTCTGCACAAGATGAACCCGGTCCGTGTCCAATTCATCCGCGAGAAGCTGTTGCAGGCTGCATATGAGGATGGAGTGATACCCGAGGACACACCGAGTACACATAATCCGCTAAGGCGACTCGACGTGCTTGATGTGGGTTGCGGAGGTGGGCTCTTATCCGAGGTTTGTCTAGTTTAAACTATCCGAGTAACGCCCGAGCTTTCGCGTCATTTGTCATACAGAGCCTTGCCCGCTTAGGAGCACATACACTCGGCATCGACGCGTCACTTTCCAACATTCGTATCGCGCAGATGCATGCCTCGGCAGACCCCAAGCTCCGCTCCACCCTCACCTACTTCCACACGCCCGCCGAAACGCTCTTAACAGCCGACCCAAAACGGTACGACGTCGTCTGCTCCATGGAAGTCCTCGAACATGTCGACAACCCCGCCACATTTCTTACCACCTGCGCCCAACTCGTCAAGGTTAATTCCAATTCTCACGTAGCCATTTCGCTCCTGATGATAGGTCTTCTAAAAACTATTCGCAGCCTGGAGGCCATCTATTTCTGTCTACCATTTCTCGCACACCCCTTGCGTATCTTCTCACGATAGTTATGGCTGAACAAGTACTGCGCAAGGTGTCCCCGAACACGCATACTTACTCAAAGTTCATCAAGCCCTCTGAGCTCATAGACTTTTTCAAGGCATACCGCTCTCCCATCGATGAAAACAGTGAAGCCCTCTCTAGGCCTTGGATAAATCCAAATCTTGAATATCCGACACGCGTAGAAGCTGAAGTGCGAGGTCTGATATACAACCCCTTACAGGCCCGCTGGGTCCTTGCCCCCCGCGATGCTTTCGGAGCAACGGAGTGCAACTACTTGTTCTGGGTCAGGAAACCAAATAATCCTTGATATACTTTTAATATGCTTTTCGAGCATGTTTCAATGCTGACATCTCCGATGTCAATGGAAGCAATTCATTCCATCCAGTTTAGTCATCTCATTGTGAAGTAGTCTCCCTATGGCGGGCCCCATAGTAATCCCTCTTGGATTTTATATACCATATACCCAACAGCAATGTTCAATACACTTATTCCTTTAACATAGCCTCTCGTATCATTCTCTCCTGTCTCTGTTTCTCTACCCATGATTTGGCATCCCTCACAGCCTCTAGTGGTCGTGTTTTAAACATCATCAAATGCCCTTGCAACGCAGCCATGGAGAGCTCCCGCTCAGGAATAGCTTCTGCAAAAGCCTCCGCCAGCGCAATCACCGTCCGACGAGATAGCTTAGGTGCCCGACCTTGATGTAAGGTCCCAGTGATACTCGCATCCGAATCAATAGTCGAGGATACAGATACCTCAGATACAGTATCCATAAAGTCAATGAGAGGCCTCGTTTTCTCATCCTCTTCTGAAGCATATCCAGAATCTGTGTCTTTTGGCTCCTCTGGAGCTGTATCATCCTGCTCGCACATGTAGAAAGACTTGTAGAGCTCGCTTGCTTGGTATTTGCTCGCCAGCTTAAATTCGATATGCACATCCATGCGGCCAGGCCGGCATAGTGCAGGATCGAGAGCGAGATATTTGTTAGTCGTCGCAAATAGCAATCTGCCTTCTTGAGCGCCAATGCCATCGAGCGCGTTGAGAAGACCGCTGAGAGTGATTCGGCCGACGGGGAACCCTTGGCAGTTATCGTCATCGTCGTCTGCGTCTCGGTTGAGAGTCTGGGTTAGAGCAGCGTCGATGTCTTCAATGATTGCTATACAATGCTCTGTTACAGAAAAGCAATGTTGGACTGAGAAAGAGATAAGGACTTGAGAGAGAGGATTGTTTACCTGGCAGCTCGGTGATCAATTTGCTTAGAGAGTTATCGTCTAGTCCTGCTCGTGAGAGGGAAATGATGTAGATATCCAGGTCTAGTGCTCCGGCCAAGCTATGAATGATGCTGGTTTTTCCAGATCCAGGTGCACCATACTGTGGACAGTCGAACGTTAATTACTTCTGCGGTGCATATAACATGTACTTGGTACATACCAAAAGATAGCCACGTCGGAACGGTATGCCACGCGCATTGTACCAAGCCTTACTCTCCAAAAAGTCTTTCGCATCGGCCAACAAACTATCTTTGACTCCTGGATCCAGGATAATGGAAGTCAGGGACCGCTTTGGACGATCACTAATGTGCTTCCAGCAGTTCGAACTTGAATAATTATGAGTATGCTCTATGTGTGTGTAGAAGTAAATAGCTATACGTACGTGTCAGACATGTATATGGATATATTATCTTCTTCAGCGGCCAGGTACTCGGTTTTAGCTTCCAACAAGAGGTCGTCGAGGATCTTGTGGGTGCCTGCGAGGATAGTGATGGTGATGGACAGCTCACGTTCGGTGCTGTAGTTGGTCTGGATGTCGCGCTCCGTGCGGGTAACACGCATCCAACGACACTTGTACCAGATGGTGAGCGAGGTGGAGGTGGCGGGGAGGTAGTCAGGCTTGCGGTCGTTTCGCGTTGCTCCGTCTGGTTTGTATGAGGTGGTGGCAACCTCGAGATTGCGTGAGCGGGCTGAGCAGAGTCAAATAATGTGATTCAAGTTGATAATCTAGGGCATGAGAAAAATGGAACTTACACCAGGCTGGATGCATAGAAAGCCAGTGCACGATCCAATCTGTTATAGTCACACTATGAATTTCCTTTCTCCTAGATTAGTGACGAGAAAACGTACCGTAGCTCCTATCCCTATCATAAAAAGTAGCAGTAATGAAGCAGGTTTCCATAGCGTTATTGTACAGTGAAAAGACCAGGCGGCGGCACATCTCAATTAGGCCCCCAACCATAATTAGGCCCAACCAGTCCGAGAGCGACGAGAGAAGAGCGACGAGGGGGGACACCTGTGCAGGTGGGCGTTGTTGGTGTTCAGCAGTAGCATTGTCTGATGAATGGTTCGATGGTGAGGCATTCATTCCAGAATATGCTGCTGATCCCATTCCTGGTTGGCGGAGGAATACAGAAAGAACTTGCTGTAGGATGAAGAAGGATGATGCCATGGAAATACAAGAAAACTTTTTTTTTGCTATGATGGTGGGCCAGCCACAGATTAGGTTATCGACACCAGGTCGAGGAGAGAATCGTCTGGTGGGGGGGATGTTGGTTATATATACAAGAATCACTAGTCCCCTCCACTAGGCCCATCATCATCACAGTTGACAGTTGTGATTCAAAGTTCGCCTTGTTACAGGGGGTGTATGGAGCATCGCCGCTAGAGTATATTGCAGGGATTGTACCACCTGCACTGGTTGTATCCGGAATTAGAACCACCGCTCCCATGGTAGTGCGTTGTTTGTTTTGATAGGTATCTCTACCATGACACCATGCTTCTCTGAGTTAAATGGGTGTTGATTCTCCCGTCAGTTAATGGGTCTCTCTAGCTTTACTCGCACTGAGCTTTCTTCTTTCCATGAATTTGAATGTGGCTACTGTAGAGGTGTTTGTTTGCAGCATGTTGGTTTATCGGCAATGCTATAATTTAGTCTTTTTCCCACGTTTGTTGTTTATTGAATGAGGGATCATTGCAAGTGAATTAAACGCGATGCAAACCAATTCAACTGCTCTGCCTCAGAAAATGGTGTAACATGTAACCAACATGTAACCAAATGATAGAGTTTATAATACATGTAGTCAACTGCGAATCAACCGGACCAACCACCTCACAATACAATATTATCAATCAGCCTCGTTTTGCCTACCCAAATAGCGCCGCTCAATATCACCTGCTTGTCCGAACCATCCCCAACTACTTCCGCTGATGCTGATCCAACGGGTCTCGATACCGACAACGACATCTCATCACCAAGCTCATCAAAACTCTCCACATCATTCATCTCGACATAATCCAAACGCATCTCCACCACCTGCTCGGGATCCGTCTTTGCTCGCTCCGTGCACTTCTGGATATGCCCTACGGCCAGTCGAACACACTCGATCTTCTTCTCCCCGGTTTTCCATGCCGCCTCTGCCATACGTAGAGCCTCGTAGAGAACGGGTGCGTACCGCCGCTCGGTTGGCGACAGATACGCATTGCGAGACGACAGTGCGAGCCCGTCTTGCTCCCTTGTTGTTGGGACTATGTGTAAGTGCAATGGGTCGGGGTGGCCGAGGAGGAGATCAAGGCATAGGCGCCGCAGTAGGAAAGCCTGTTGGATATCTTTCTGACCAAAGTAGGCATTCGTCGGCTATCAAGATGCATACCATTAGCGCCCCATTTATTCAAAAAAGGAGAGAAAAATCGAAAGAGACACCGACCTGAACTACATTAAACAACTTGGTCACCACCGTCGCCACCCCGCGGAAAAACGTAGGTCTCGACTTTCCCTCCATCTGGTGGCTATACCCCTTCACTTCTACGAACGTGCCCTTTTGTGCATTGACATCCTGGTTTATGCCCGAAGGATACATATCCTTCACTCCGGGCAAAAAAATGGCCGATGCGACTCTTGGCTGGTCTAGCCCAGGCACGTTGACAGATTCAGCGGTGAGAAGTTCGATATCCCTCGGTAACGTGCGTGGATACGTAGCTAGATCTTCATGAGGTGCGAATTGCGCAGGGTTGACGAATATGGAGAGTACTGTGAGGTCATTCTCGGCAAGAGACCGTCTCACTGATGATAAGAGTGTAACAATAAGATTCTACTGCGATTGAGTTGAAAGTAATACTACCACGCACCTAGCGATAAGTGACCTTCATGTAAAGCGCCCATAGTCGGAACCAGGCCAACTGACCGTCCCGCCTTGAAAACCTCGTTGCGCCATTCTCTAAAAGCAGCAACAGACGTAATAAGCGGTATCTTCGACGGGGGAAGACTAGCAGCCGTGCTCATAGTCGTCGACATTAACCTCTGCAAAGAACGGAGAGGAATTCTCCGTTGAATCATGGAAGTCTTGTCGTCCTTAAATCCATCGAGTCAAAATAATAACCCAAATCGAACAATTTTCTCCCTTTTTTTTTATTATTTATTAAGGATCGCAATCTGATAAGATTAGATAAAACACCTCAAATCAATTTCCGCTTCAACCTGTTATCATTGGCACCACCATCCACTTGCTTCTCCTTCACTCGCTTCCTCTGCTGCTCCCACCGTATCCTCCACCGCACCCACTCATCCTCCCTCCCTCCATCCTCCCATACTGCCCACCCGTCCCGAAGCTGGCACCACGTTGATACCGGGTTCGTCAACAAGAATGCCTTGAACTGCCCCAAAGCAGACATCGGCCACCGAGTCGGAATCAGCTCTACCAGGGTATACGCCGTCGTTCCCAAGCCCACGCCAATCCCCAGTCCCCATAACACCTGACTCACACTATGATATCCTAAATAATACCTTGATTCACCACAAAATCTCGGTCAGCCCATCCGAACAGGTCTCCCAATTAGGATCTCACCGTGAATATGCGACACCCCCCGTCCAACTTACCAAAGCCAAATATACCATCCCCCTCCACAGGACATCCACCACACCCGACCCTGTCGTCGCGAACTGGTGTCTAAAGTACAAATGGCACATCAAGAACGACGCAAAGTAACCCATGTACTGGCTGTGCGATGACGGGAAGCCGTACCCGCTTCCCAGGCTTTCTATTTGCTACCGGGTTAGCGTCGAGTGGAGAGGAACGGCAAGTAGAATGGCGAAAAAGAAAGAGTGACAGGGAAGGGAGGAGGAAAGTAGGGAGAAAAAAAGGTGTATAAAACAACTCACCATCAGGTCTATCCTGCTTTACAATGTTCTTTAACACCCAATTAAACCCCTCCCCCGCAAACTGCCCAGCCCACATCGCTAGAACGAGGTATTCGCGCGTCTGCACTGCCAGCGCGGCATACGAGGCCTGTGATTACACTCTTTGTCAACCTTCTCTTTCTCTCCGTGTAAAAACGTGTTTGGGATTAGTTTAAAAAAGTGTGAATAGATTTACCATGAGCAGGATGGGGCTCAACGTCACCAGTGCCAGCGCGAACGAGAGCCAGGATGAGTCGTCATCTGAAAATGCACAAGCATCAATACAAGAGATAGTTTTTGACGTGGAGTTGAACAAGTACAAAGAACGTGCGTCAGGTCCAACGGAGCCAGAGGACCTCTAGGTGCAGCCATGGCTACAGTGACTTTTCGTAAGAGTTTGTCTAATGGAGGAGTGCGTGTGACAAAAATAGTAATTACAAGTGCTCCACGTAGCAGCAGCACGAGTAGCTCAACTCCTTTATAACAATGCATTCAATACAAACATATCGTAGCCTACCGGTCTTATTACCTTTGAGTAACCACACCTGCTTGGAACAGAACAGAGATCTCTGCCAAGTCTATGAATAAAGAGATCAAAATGGTGGAAATCGAAAGCATAACGCGTGTTTGCAACTTCACATTGATTAACTAATACTTCAACAAACTCCCCCACCTCCACGTAGCGGTGAACAAAGCGTACAGTATAGTATTCAGATCGTACTTTGTCACTACAAGTGATAGTATAGGCCCACACAAACTACGTTTCACCCGTCACCTCCAACAGCCCCTCAATACTCTTCCCTAAATCACCCCCATTCGCTTCTAGCACTAGCTCAATCACCTCCACATCCGTGCTCGGGAATATCTGCATCAATGTCTCTCGAGCAGCCGCAGCCGCGTTAGCGTGCGCAGCATCAATCTCCGCTTGCATTCCCGTCAAATCAAGGTTTGGCGTCGCCGTACGCGAAATGTGCGACGAATCCTGTCCCAACATGGGCCCTGCACCCTCGGACGCAGTAAGCGACTGTACTCTAGGCGGCAGCCGGGGTGGATGCTTGCTATAAGGATATGGCACTTGGTGTCCATATGCAGGATGATGGGGCGACCCTTGTGGCGAATATCCAGGTTGGTTCGGGACCGGTTGTGGTGGTACATAAGATAGGGAGTGATGTGTAGTATGTCGGGGAACATGTGAAGGCGTATCGTCTGGGTTGTATCTAGGGGAACCTTGTACTGAAGATACCGGAGAAGATGGATAAGATGGTGAAGGCACTCTTCGAACTCGAGGCTTGTATGGTGTCTGAAGCAGTGATACCTGCGACCCCGTACTCCCCGCTGACGATGGTGTTTGTGGTAGGAGCTGCTGCTGCTGCTGCTGTTGTTGTTGTTGCTGTTGCTGCTGAACATCAATCGCTTCGCGATTGCGAGCTAGCTCAAATGGTGCAAATGGTCCAGGGAGATAAGCCAACTTGTTCTCAGCACCATCAAGCGCCTCGCTAAATATTCGACCTATAGCATTCAATGGCTTAGATATCGTATCTCCAGTCTTCTGCAATAGCCTACGAGCGTCCTCGCCGATGCTTTGGACAGGTGTTGGGGTAGAGAGAGATAGCGGTTGTGCAGATTCCTCTCCAGCGTGGGGAGAAATGATTGAATCATTTGTAGGGAATTGCGATCCGCTATTAGCGCGTGATATAATTGGCGACTGCGGTTCAGAAGGTGGGAGACACTGGATCGCTTCCTCCACATTCCTTACACTGATGTTAGGCATTGGTTATTACGAATGCATCATAGACGTACTTTTCGAATTCATCCTTGGTGATGTTTGACAATGAAGTGTGATCCATGGTCTCAATGAATGATATGGCACCTAACTAGGACTAATTCAGATGGCAGAGGTAAACTTTACAGTTGTAATTTACCAGACTTGATAGGTAGTAACCTGTTTCACCCTGCAGCTTTGTGGGGTTGCGGAACCTGTTGATAAATCTTGCTGTTTTCAGAACCCTGAGGGACCATACTATAAGATATGGCTTACTCGACATTTGAGATAAGGTTCCGGGGGTTGGCCTTGAGAATGACGAAGATCAGAATTGGGACAAAAGAGTCGGCGTTCTCTTCTTTTTTCAAGTGCCGTATCAAACCTAGCAGAGCAATAACAGGTTAGTCTGGGGAGCACTGTCACTTGTGTGACCAATGCAGTGTACGAACCAAAGATAACCTTGCAACAATTTAGGATGCAAATCAACTTATCACGCGGTGCCTTGTAATGATTAATCTTGAGAAGCTCTGCAGCGCTCCACGCGGATCGTAAGTTTCGGGCTCAGCAAACAAAGGATAATTCATGAGAATTACCTTGCTGAGCAAACATGAGGAACCCTGGGCTTCCATCACCAACGGGCACATCCAAGTGTTTCTCCTCAACCCAACCAAAGAGGGATATTCGCTGTGACAGAACGCGATCTCTTTCGAGATCGTCTGTGGTTATTGGACGTGGTGGGACAGCATGTGCAAATTGCGGAGTGAAGGTACTTTTAGTGACAGATGGGATGGGTAGCCGATCAATGTGGTGTAGCGACGGGTGGGCACAAAACAACTGACAAATCATAGAGCCGATTCATAACCAGCTTTTCCATGCCTTCCAAAGCATTATCAAATTCGACATCGGATGAATTTTTCCAGACTTCACAACTTCTCATTTGAATAGCTATAAACTGTATATAATAGCTTATATAAGGTAATTTGGCACAGCGGAATAGCTTGGCTTACGTTGAGAAAATCACCAATAATCTTCACTTGATCATTTACAGTAAATGTGCGTCGGACGAAATTTCCAAGGAATCTGACGTTCAGTGCTCAATTATTACACGCATACATCGCATCAAGGAGTGACTTACGACCTCAGGTACTTGGAAACGGGCTCAGCTGGACGAGTCTTCATTTGATCGAGAAACTTTTGGAAATCGAATTGTGCTTCTGATCCCTTGTCTCTTTCGGCATGGGCAGGTGAAGTACTAGGACTGTTACTTCTATCAAGGTCTGCTTCGGTCTGTGATTGTTGATTTGAAGTATCGGTCGCTTCGGCAACAAAACTAGAGATTGTTGGGGATGTGATTGTTCGCGCTACATCCATAGAGACGGGCCTTGGACGAGTCAGAGTTGGAAGTGAGAACGCCTTGGCTATAGAGGCGAGGGAAGGGAAGGGCGAGGCAGATCTCGATGGTGGGAAGAATGGCAGGGAGGATGGTAATAGGGTATTAGATGAAGAAGATTCGTCTTTGGGAGGTGGAGGTAGATGACCTTCGGAAGACTGCCAAGCCTCGCGAGCAGCTTGTTCTTCGGTGCTGACGAGAGGATCAAACTGACTTAGAAGTTCCTTTGTAGATTCTGGTGAAGGAACAGAAGCACTGTCCGGAGAAGAGAAAGCATTGAGAGTGATTGACTGATCGAGAAGAGCAGGGTCTGGAGTGCGTAGTGGCTCTCTTGGAGGAGGACTATTGGTAGTAAGATCATCTTGCCAAGGATTTAATGAGGAGTCTGTATCAGTTGTGATGCGAAGGTTATTGATTGAAGAAGAGACGGATTCCGAGTCGTGTGTCGTCGTCGACGAAGCCATGGCGAGTCCGAATACACCTCAATTCACCAAGTTTGGCTCGTGATCAACATGACCAAATACCACTCCCCCCCCCGTCTTCGCGGCCCTCCTCAGCACTGCGTTCTCCCTCCTCCTTCTACCGCCGCTCTTTCCCCACTAGTATACCCAATAGGCGTAATTAAGCGTGCTTATAGATTGTTGACAAAGCAAAAAGACTGGGACTGTGGTGAGCATGTGTGGACAAGTTCACAGGGACTGAATGGCGGATTAGGGAAATTCAAGGGGAGGATTGACATTTATAGAAGTCAGCCAAGTTGCACTCTTGTTCTTTTCCCATCATCTCCCCTCACTCTACTCATACCCAACCCAAAAAGCTTGCAAGCTCCTTTGCTCAAGCACCAATACCCCACTTCTCAAAAAATCTTCATTCAGAGTCGAATCTCTCCCTTTTAGAATGGGCCGCGCTCTTTTCTCTCAAAATTACACTCCTGCTCCAACTCACGATAATACCGATCGCGGCGTTCGTACCTACGAAACTTGGAGCAAATCCAACCCATTTGATCCAGATTCGGACGAATTTTTCATAGATGCTGAATATGAAGCTTTCATGGATCCGGCCGAATATCAGCGCCAGCAGGAGGAACGCCAGCGTGCAGAGGAAGAGAATAGAACATCCATAGTGATGCAAATTGACACCGACAGCGGCGTCTCTCTCAGCTCTGGCAGCCCTCTCCTCAGCTCTCGCGGCAGTCCTATGGCGGTTGGCGCAGATGATCCGGCTGTTATTCTTGCTGATGCCGGCTACACGTCACCTTCCGAATGGGACCGTTCCAGGTTCGAGGATTGGATGAGGATGGGTAGGATTGTCATGCCGAGTGACAATGTATCCTACATGGCATCTCGGGGTCTATCAAGTGAGGATGATGGAATTGAACGAAATCGTGGAGGTGATAATCAAGAAATATTAACACGAGTAACTCGTGTTCGATCACCTTCAGTCTCCTCGATCCAGGACCGATTTGCTGATGTTTCCTCGAGGCAAGACACCACTCGTCGTACAATCACTATCACTCCCATTGATGTTACTCCGATTGAATATCGCACCTCTTCTCCCCCTCGTTCTCCTTCCCCAGCGACACCTGAAACCCCTCTCCGTATACGCGATCCCTCCCAGATGCAAACCTTATTCACTCCTTCCCCTGCCCCCTCCGTAACCCCACGTATTTACAATTGGCAATCAACTGGCAGTCATTGGCCCTGGATTGCTCAGAGCCCAACTCCTCGTCCATCTTCTCCTCCTGTACCGACAGCATCGTCCAGCCCTCTCACCAATCCTAATGCTCGCATCTCTCGCTCTCGTATCAACTTGGCCCCGGTCCGTGTGCGCATTCCCAGCGCTGCCGTCTAGATATCGTCGATCGTCGGTCAAAACACTTATTGCTTGCTATTTATCGCTCCCGACCGTTTACTTGCTTTCGCTTCCATTTTTTTTCTTGTGTTTGCTACCGGTTTCTATGATTGGCTTGATTTATGGTCTATGCTATCGTCGACATCATGCACCTAGCAATCTTTGTTCGCCTGCCTAAATACGGACGCACAGAGGTCTCCGCTATGACTCTTTCCTTTTTCCTTCTTACGCCTGCATGATATGCTACCAGCGCGCCCACATTCATTCCTGCCCAGTAATTACAGTGATTGACATCGTGCTCATTCTTATTACCTTTTCTTTTGATTTGGGTTTTTACAGAATCTTTAGAGCCCTTGCCGATCTGCACAATTATTAGATGTTGTGCTTCTGCTGTTGTATACTTTGGTCGTGGTCCTTACACCATCTATATACAGTACTTGTAAGGCTTTTCCTAGTTCTCTGTCTGTTTACTGTAATACCTTAGAGTTTGGGTCGCTAACAAAATAAAACAAAAGAAGAGATTGTTTCAAGTTAAACAAGTGTCCTTTCGCGCTGGGTCCTTGATGTGCCGTCAACTTCCAAACAATTGACTTGTGACAGGAATTTCCAGAGAGACCTGTGCAAGGCAAGAATCATATCAGATGCGTACTAACAAGAAACGTTGTGCTATAACATACTTCAGATACAGCTTCCTCAATCATCGCCGCAATACATTCCCTAGCCTGGAGGATATCAGCAAACATCATTACACACTCACGTGTATCCCGTGCTCCCATGCATACTGTCTGGAGAAAATCCATATCGATAGCTAATCCACCCCGCAGAGGAATTGATTCTTGAGCTGCATCAATAAGCATGTCAAGATAAGCGTCGACAGCGGGCTGAGCTGGAAATGAGGGGCCTTCTCTTAGCTTCTTCCTCACAGCGTCGGCACATTCAAAGTGGTACGTGTAAAGCTGGAACACGTCAGCGGGGGTGAGGCTATCCAACTCTCTGACGTAGTGCAGTGCCGAGGTGGGTTTGTACAAAGTATTCTTGGCCGCGATTTGTACGATGTTGTTACTCCAGCCTTTGTCCACTGCTTTTCCGAGCACACGCAGCGGCTCGTCGATGATGACAGTTGACTTGGCTAACAGTTGCAGTACTTTGTCTTCGACGAGGCGCATGCTGTATTCCCGACACAGACGTATCATGCTGAGGTAACATTCCAGCTTGTCTTCTAATTCGAGCCTTGAGGTGCATGCTTGTGGGTAAGTCAAGAGGAGAACCGGATACAGTATGCTGCTGTCCGCCTCGATTGGGAATACGGACAGGTCAGGTCTTCCGTCTTTCACTATACCATCAAACATGGCCGCGAAGCGAGGAGACACGAAGGAGAGGAAGCATGTTTTAACTAGAAAGTCGACAGAGTCCGACGAGCGGAGTACTGCATCCGTGTCTAACAAGTCGTTAAAGGGTGCCGGAGCGAACGGTTGTGGCTCCCGAACGGTTGAAGTTTGGTGGCGAGTCGCAGCCATGGAGAGGAGATGCGTTGGGCAGACAGGAAACAGAGAACAAAGGAAGAATGTCTGAGCTCATGGACGCTGGTTATATACTGTACTTCTGAAAGGCCTCGGCGGCTGTTGTTGGTATGCTGATTTGTTGCCAATATGTGCCGTACCGGTGTTGATGATATCCCCACCAGATACTGTGACTTATATATCCGAACTCCACATGTTTTGGCCAGCAAGAAAAAGTTTTGTTCTTTTGGTTACAAAACCCCAGACATCGAGAAAGAAATACAATCACTCAATAGAAAAGAAAAAGATAGAAAGAAAAAAAAAAGAAAAGAAAAGAAAATCCTCAACGCCTCCAACCAAACCAGGTCCAACGCGTGCACGGCGAACGAACGAACGGGGCAACGTGGGGCAGGGGCAGGATGGCGGACAATAACGAGACCTAGAACCTGAGAAAAAGAAAGAAGATGAGAGAGAACAGTGACGTCAATAATTGCAGTGAGACAAGAACGAAGACACTTAGGCTTGCGCGACACTGCGCAACACTCGTCCAACCCAATCCTCCTAATTCCATCGAATAGCGACGCGACGGGCGTAACGACGGGGGCATAGTGGGCGGGGCAGAACGAACGAACAATGGACCTAGAGAAAAAGAGGACTGGAACACAGCGGCGTCCCCCAGGCGCCTGGCCCCAGCCCCGCCTTCGGGGGCGAGCACATCCTCAGAGCTCCTCCACTCTTCCACCCGCAAACTTCTCTTCTGTTCCGTCCGCGCGCAGGCGCTTCAAGAACTGCTCCATCGTCAGAACCTCGGACTCATCACGTGGCTGCACCAGTGAGTCTTCGTCTAATGTCCCTATGATGAGCATATTATTGTGTAAGTCGACCTCGACAGTAAGCACATCGGGGTAAGTAGGGATCGCGTCGTAAAACGACATTGACTCTTCGGTCCACGCGCTGTCTTCGAAAATGGGAAGCAACTCATTTTCAGAAGCAGAATCTTCGTCCTCGTAAAAGAATTCTGAATCCTCTTCAATAGAGGCCAGTTCTGTGGTGTAATAGGACTCTGCATCCTCTGAATCAATAACTGGCTTGTGCAAAGGTGATCCTGGTAACTTACCATAATACGACTCCACGTCAGACCTGTAGCAACCGATGCAGCTGTCGGTGCATGGATAGCCCAAGGATTGGTCCTGATGATCGCGAGAAGGTGAAGTTACCTCAGAGCACATGAGACTCTGCTCTTTGAGGTAGGCCGAGAAGTTTCCGTCATCGTGATGACTCCCAAAGAACGACGAATACTTCTCATATGTGTAAGCTGAATCACCTCCTCGCTGTTGCGAATACTCGGAGAGCCAGGTATGCTCTCCTAAAATGGTGGAATGATATGTTAGCCACGGTCTGCACTTGCGTCAACCTACTTACCGCCAGTTAGGACGTCCTCCGCATCCAAGTCGACCACCACCACATCTCCCCACCCACCATCCAACTCGACCACCTCTATCTCCTCCGCTCCCTCCCAAACCATCTCCTCCTCCCCCCACCCACCCTCCGTCTCCTCCAGCCACTCCGTCTCCTCTTCCAGCCACTCCTCCTCCTCCTCCCCCTCCTCCTCCTCCTCCTCTATCACCCACAACCCTTCCTCGACACCATCGGCCCACCAGGGGATTGGCTTGCGGAGCCATTTAGGAACCAGGAGCACTTCCACAAATTGACGCATTGAGCAAGCAGGACGACGAGTAGTAGCATGAACAATAATAGACTCCATGACTATCAAAGCCAGAAAGCAATTAGGTGAGGAAAGAAAAGCGAAGCCCTGCAAGTAGAGAATTATATACACCTGTTCGCCGCCCAACTGATCGGTGGACTTGAACTAGCCAGCTCGATTAGGAGGTGGTGGCTGACGTTTGACATTTTTGCGGCTGTCTATTTGCTTGACATATCTCCTTTCTTTATGCCTGTTTTAGGTAATAGCCAGCTCATATCCTGTTTGAAGGTGTAGCAGGATAGCCGCACTAACTTGATTGCTTGGGCCTGCTTTAACTACTATACAATATATGATACATTCCTAATCTGTGCCATCATACCTTATCATAAGTATTATGGGCGGGGTTAACAGTACTAAAAGAAACTTGTAAATGTTCTTCCCTTTGCTAAATAACTGGAAGAGCCTCCTCAACTTGATTTCGGAAAGTCAAAAAGCGACCTGTGCCAATGCGAAGGATAGAAGTCAGTACAACTTGATCAGGTAAAGATGATAAAAGTCAAAAAAAAACATACTTGTGAGATTGCTTTATCAATCGCTTTCGCCAAAACAGTTTGACACTTGTTCAACTTGACGAGACGGGTAGCCACTGTATCACGTTCCCCTGTGCTTGGAGGGGGAGGTTGAAAGGGTTGCCCCTTTGGCTCTGACATTGCCCCCGCAACCGCACTACGAAAATTATTCTCTTCCATCACAGAATCGCCACATGGGGTGTTCCATAATGTTTGTTTAACCTTCAACAAGTAGTCCCCAAACCAGTCGTCTTGGTGGCCTGCTGGTTGACCGACAGCTATGGTGCCATTTTCGTATAACTTGGGTCGTGAAAGGTTATTTACGGGATTCTGTGCAGACTCCACGCACTTGAATCTAAACTGCAGTAATTGAAACAGCTGGCTACCGGTGAGCCCATCCAATTCTTTGACATCAGGCATCTCCTCTAGTGGTTCATGTAAGGTATTGATAGCTGCCATCTTTACGACATCATTCCACCCAAACTTGACAGCAACTGCATACGCCCTATATGGTTCGTCGACTAGCACTGTGGAATTTGACATTTGCATCTGCAACAGTGGTTCAAGATTTGTCATCTTGTACTTATATACGGCTAGTCCAGCATCTTTCAACATGTCACAGGTGATTCCCAATTGTGACTCAGCACGATGATGATGATGATAAACCATCTTGAAGAGATACCGCAACGTTGTGCTATTCTCTTGCACCGATACAATAGGCAGGCCGCTGGCGTGGGCTGGTGTACCTGTTTCACTATTTCCTCGGGCTGACAGTAGGCTATCAAATACAGGGGACACAAAGCAAAGATGCGACTTCATGACAAAAAAGTCCACAGAGTTGCAAGAACGTATGATAACGTCTGAGCGGGCGGGCGAATCAAATGGCTTTGCGGTTTCTGTGATGACAGGCCAGGATACCACACGGGTAGTATTGGCAACCGGACTGTTGAAGTTAGGTGGTGGTAGTGGAGTGGTAGTCCCCAGTTATTAAATATGGGTGGTGCGAAGACCAAGGGGGTGGGACGTAATTTTTCAAATCGGTATTTCAAGAACTTGTAAAGATCCTTTCCAGTGATGCCTTGTAGTTCGGTGACATGATTCAAGTTGTGCAAGGGCGTATCGAGAGTGTTGGATGCCGCCAATCTTGAAACTTGGTCCCACTTCAGTTGAACTGCGATGACATAAATGCGAAACGGATCTTGTGTCACCAAAGGCGAAGCGAACAACAGCTTTTGCAGCTTCACATCCACTACATCCATGCAATACTTTTGTGCCATCCTTCCGAGCTTTAAATATAGTGCAGCATTAGAAATCATAGGGTCATCTACGTATGGATAGATGAGTAAGAGAAGATTTCGTAGAGTCTCACTGTCTTCAGGTATCGGTGCAATAGGTAATTGGTCCTTCATTTGATTGTGCTGGGCCGCTTCACCTCGATTCAGGGAGATCATGTCCTGAAAGACATGAGAGACGTGACAAAGGAGCTCTATGACAAAAAAGTCTACGGAGTCGGAGGAGCGCAAGATGACATCTGCTGCAGCATTGGAGTCGAAGGTGGGTGGTGGTGGTGGTGGTTTGTTAAGCGAGGTAAGGAAGACGGTTAAAGTCGGGGTGTTCGAGTTCGAGTTCATCTTGAGTCACAGGGACAATACTAGCAGGCTAGGCGACACCACAATTCTTACATGTGTTTCACTAGCTCCCAACACAGATTCTGTGTAGATTCCCGGTCAGAAAGTACAAAGTCCTTGGACTCTCCCGTACTGTACATGACGCTGCAAGAAACCTCCTAGCCACTCTTCCCGGACCTCGCCAAATAACTAGACAACGCTTCCTCTAACAAACACTCGAAAGGTGTTTAACTTGATTGTAGGGTATCCAACACGACCTGTGCCATGAGGAGTCAGCACTACTCAGTCATGTAAAAGTGATAGAAGGTATCCAACTTGTAAAACTGCATGATCAATCGCCTCTGTTAGCCCCCTTTGGCACTTGTAAAATCTCACGAGGCGTGTTGCTAATTGGTCATGTTGTCCCGTAAAGTTACTTGGATTGAGAGGAGGTTCAATCTTAGGCACATCGAATAGAAATGGACTCGATATAGCTGTGCTGTGCTGGACCACCAGCGCATCCGACATTGCACTCGTGATTGGAATAAACAGGTTACTTTCTTCTATAGCCAAAGAACCACACGGGATCTCTCCCAGTGTATTCTGGAGAGTCGATAAGTATCTTTCAAACCAATCACTTCGATCGCGATGGTTTGCTTGTTGACCTACAAACAAAAGACCATTTCGCGACGAGAAAGGCTTGTTATCGAGATTCTATGCGGCACCACTACATTTGAACCTGAATTCTAGTAATCGAAAGAGCTGACATCCAGTAATCATGTTCATCTCATTGATATCAGGCATCTCTTTTATTGGTTTTCTCAGGGTGTTGATAGTTGCTGCCTTTGCGATATTGTTCCACCCCAACTTGATAGCAATTGCATATGCCCTGTAAGGATCGTCGACCATCAACTTCGAATCTGATATTTGTTTCTGTAACAGAGCTTCAAGACCTGTCATTTTATATTTGCGCGCAGTGACCACGACATCCATCAATGATCCAGAATTATATTGTAACTGGGACTCGGCATGATGGTGATAAATGATCATGAAGAGATATCGCAATGTTTTGCTCCTCCTGGACGGAGACAACAGGCAGGCTAGCGTGGGGTGTAAGACTTGTATCACTACTGCCTTGGACCGACAGCATGTTATGAAAGACGGGGGACACGAAACCAAGAAGTGATTTTATGACAAAGAAATTCGCGGAGTCACCTGAATAGATGATGACGTCTGCGTATGCTGATGAATCGAATAATTTTCCAGCTTCTGTGATGTAAGGTACCGCGTTGATATTGGAAAGTGACATAGACGGACGTGTAGACTTCTGGTTCATTCTGGGTAGAGCATAGCAAGAGGACTGTTCTTTCTCGAATCGGGATTTCAAAAACCTGTAAAGATCTCTGCCACTGATTCCTTGCAGTTCACTGACACGAGATAAGGTGCGTAATGGTGTATCAACAACCTTGGACACCGCCAAGTTTGCAACTTTTCCCCATCTCAGTTGAGCTGTTATGATATAACTGTGGAATGGCTCTTGTATCACCAGACGTGATGCGAGTAATTGGTTTTGCAGCTTCGCATCCATGACGTCCATACCATACATCTGTGTCATCTTTCTGAGCTTTAGAAATAAGGCAACATCAGAAATGGGTAGAGGAATAAGAGAAGACTTCGCAGGATATCGCTGTCCTCGGCCATGGAAACGACAGGCAGGTGATCCTTCGTTTCATTGTTCTTGGTTGCCTCGCAGAACATGCATCGAAAGATATGAGAGACATGGCAAAGAAGGAGCTTTATTTTGTCGTATGTGTCCTCGCCATGGCTGGCTCGTCAAAATCCAGTCAATAAAAAGGCAAGAATGTCCATAACTACATACGCATAATTGCGAGTGCTAGACTGGCGGCGTAGTTTCATCCTTTCATATGTTGGTCTACCCTTGAATTGCGTCCATCGAGACCTAGTGATCATTGATATCCATACTTATAAGATGCAAACCAATGAAATCGAACCTGTTTGATAGTGGTATCTATCAGGGTTGCCAACTCTTTACGTAGATCGTTTAACCCCTGATATTCCCTAATTACCTCGGCAAACGAAGTACAACCCCTGATGCTGTCTTGTAAGACGTCGTCGTTCATGATGACAGTATTCCTCAGGCATCCAGTGGATCTAATTTTGCTTCGCACAAGTCCAATATACCTGGACCTGATATTTGATACCACTCCATGAAGCTCCATACCCCCGACTCTGTCCACAATAGTTTCGCATTCGAAGCGCCACTGTAGCAGTTGATGGTAATCAGCCACACTGATATATTGCAGCTCATCACTCAAGTTGAATTCGCGAATTGGGATGTCCAAGGTGTTGAGTGCAGCTGCTTTGATAACCTCCTTCCACTCGAATTTACGGGCGATAGCAAAGGTTCGAAGAGGATCCTCGGTTAATAACTCCGAGATAGATAGCAACTTCATCAATTTTTTGTTCTCTTCTGTCATATGATACTTCTGTGCCGCCTTTGCAACCTCAACGAGAATGTCCACATCCATTGGTTCGTGCACAAACTAGGCATGGATGAGCAAAGGCAAAAAAAAAACAAAAAAAATTGAATTATGACGAGAAAAAAACGTGATGCGCGTGATGCCAGACACGTTTAATAGCACAATGGTAAATAGCATACCAAAAACTATGTACAGCTCAGTTAAACAAACACAATTTCATCTCCCCTCCTTCAAGTTCAACGTGAGATACTTCAAACACACAGTTGACCACCCTGATTCGCTGGCTTGCTTAGGTTCCTGCGTTTAATGGGACCTGTAAAACAGTTAGTGACAGAATGAATGACACGTGGTTAATCTTGTAACCTTCAATACTGCTTCATCAACTAACTCGGCCAAAGCTCGTCGTCCTTCTAAGATATTCGTGTTGTTTCCCTTCTCTTGATATGCCCTCAGAAAATCTAAATCTAGGTTGGTATCATTTAGTATGGCACTGCCTCGTGGACGCGATTTCAGTATTTCTTGGAATTTAGACTGAAATGAATACGACGGTGGTAGAAAGCAGCGTCTTCCATCGTTGGTGTTGACACGTGGGGGTGAAAATCCTCTATAGAGCTTGTTGACTTGGTCATTAGCAACCTCTATGCATTTGCACCTGTGTTCGAGTAAACGAAAGAAGTCCGCCCCCGTTATCTTCTCCAATTCACTGCAGTATTCCAAGTCCCGGAAAGGAGTAGTAAGTGTATTCACAGCCGTTGACCTCGCATCATCCATCCAGCCAAATTTCATTGCAATTGCAAAAGCACGCAAAGGATCATTGGCCATCAATAAAGATGAATGCAATGACAACCTCAGCTTTAGCTGAACAAATTGCAGGTCATACTTTTTGGCTGCTTCTCCTATTTCAAAATATATTGTTCCAGAAGCAATGTCTGGCGCGTTAATGGACTGATACAAGATGAGAAGCAGCTGGCGAAGTGTGTGGCTGTTTTCTGTCACGGAAACGACCTTCATCCCATCCTTCAGATTACCGTCTACTGGTTCTAATGGAATCATCTTGTTGAAAACAGAAGAAGTTACGCGAAGATATCCTTCAAAAACAAAGAAGTCAACCATGTCAGAGGAGCGTAAAATCATATCAGCGTTCGCTGATGCATCAAAGGGTGCTGCCGCATTCTCCGGTTTGAACTTGATGATCTTCTGTATGGCAACCTGTTTTAGAATCGAAGACTGGCGTGTTCTGTCTATAGGAGAAATGTCATCTTGAGAACACCAATAAGGGCTCCTCCGGCAATGCCACTGGAGGAATTGATATAGATCTCCACCAGTTATCCACCCTAGTTCAGGAGAGAATTGAAGATTCTTTAATTGAATTGAAAGTGAATTTTGAGCCGCTGTCATCGCCACCGAATCCCAGTCAGACCCAATGTGAAGTGCAATTGAGAATACACGAAGAGGATCTTCCTTTATCAGTGGAGAAGTAAGAAGCATTTTCTTCAGCTTCCCTTCAATAACATCCATACAGTATTTCCGTGCTGCCAGACAGACGTTTATGAATACACCTCTGCTCAGTCCACTACCAAAGAGGTTTGGCTCATCAACATGGGGATAGATGAGGAGAAGGATGAACCGGAGTATTGTGCTATGTTCTGCGAGCGAAACAACAGGGAGTCCATCTTTCTTAGTTTCTTGCTGGTTCGCAGCTTGATTCAAAGAGAACATATCGTCGAATACTGGCGAAACAATGGACAAGAGGGGACCAAGGGCATAAAAGTCAACAGAGTCTGACGATCGTAGAATAATATCGGCCTTTGTTGATGAGTTGAAAGGTGTTGCAGCATCGATGGACATTGTGGTTAAGTATGGAGATCTACTTGACAGTCAGATTTGTGAAGCTGCGTGTTACTAGCAGGAACTGTCTCGCCTTTGAGAATGTTAGAAATTGCTTCGAATTCTACAACGAGGACTCGGAATGTTCAACTTGGCGGCCAACCTGCATGAGGTTCGGTTACGGTCATGTGATGATCAACTTGATCTTATCACCAATTGTCAGTGCCAGTGCCAGTGCGATTGTTGTAGCATTGCATAGAAGGTGGAAAAGAGACGGTTAAGCTCTGGACCCGGTATACGGTACAGTATGTAAATATGGAACCCATGTACACAATTCAAAACTCTGCTACCACAAAGTACTAGTAGACGAGGCATACAGGGCAGGAGGGACAACACCTGCTTCTTCTGCCAGGTTTAAAAGGGAACCTGTATAGTATTCTTTTGTCAGTCGCAGAGTAATAATGATCTCAATTAGACAAGTGACCTTCCTTCATCACTGTTTCATCTATCCTGTCAGCCAAAAGCCTTCGGAGTTGGTGATAATTGCCAGTAGACTTGGAAGTATAATAGCTAGTCTTGCCACAGTCAAAGTTGTTCCTATGTTGTATGGCTAAGTCCAGTCCAGTGTCTTCTTTGATAGCACTGCCCCGCGGCCGAGATTTGTATACTTCTTGAATCCTCCGCAGTGCAGTAAAGCCTTTCATTCCTTCTACAACATAGTAAGCTGAGATGTTGTGTGATTGACAGCTGCTGGTAATCATTTCATCCACAGCATCTACACATTTGAACCCGTGCTCCAACAGCCGGAAGAGGTCCGTCCCTGTTATTCCCTCCAATTCACTACAGTATTTCATATCTTGGATAAATCTGCCATGTGCATTCACTGCTGCTAATCTCGCTTCCTCCATCCACCCAAATTTCATGGCAATAGCAAAGGCGCGCAACGGCTGACTGGTCATAAATAGAGACGAACGCAATGATGTCCTCAACCTTGACTCGACAAACTGCAGGGCATATTTCTTGCCTGTCTCCCCTATCAAAAAATATAGCTTGCCGTCATCAATATCTGGTGTATCGGCTAGGTGATATAAAATGAGGAGAAGATGCCGGAGTGTATGGCTGCTTTCTGTGACTGAAACAACCTTCATCCCATTGCCATCTACTGATCCAGAGGTGATCATGGTCTCGAAAACAGGGGAGACAACCCGAAGGAGTCCTTCCAAGACGAAGAAGTCAACCATGTCAGAGGAACGCAGGATCATATCGGCTCTCGCTGATGCATCGAATGGTTTGCCTGCTTCTTCTGATCCTGTAGTTATTGGTGTAGGAATTTCCTGGGTGTCGAGCGAAGGCAGTGTGCAGCCCATAAGAATAGCCATGTCGGGTTGCCCGCTTGGTTTATCGTTGCATTTTGAATGCCACAGAAGGTAACGTATAGATCTCCACCTGTGATCCAACTTAGTTCAGGGGACCATGTGAGAGATTTCAGTGGAACTTTGGGACTGTTTTGAGCCGCTGTCGATGCCACTGAATTCCACTCGGGTCACATGCGAACTGCCATCAAGTATACGCGAAACGGCTCTTCCTTTATGAATGAAGAAGCGAGGATCATCTTCTTCAACTTCTCCTCGACAATGTCCATGCAGTACTTTTGGGCTGCCTGACAGATTTTTATGAAATCTCTGCTCGAATTACTATTAAGGAGGTCTGGTTCATGAATATGCGGGTAAATAAGAACGAGGAAGTGCTGGAGTATCATGTTGCTCTCTTCCAGAAGGACAACCGGAAGTCCATTTTTCGTGATTTCTTGTTGGGCTAAAGTTGAGTTCAAAGAAAACATGTCGTCAAATATCGGCGAAACAGTGGATAGGAGAAGACTGATGGCATAGAAGTCCACTGAGTCGGATGATCGTAGAATAATGTCAGCCTTTGCTGATGAGTCGAAAGGTTTTTCTGCATCAACAGACATTGCAGATGAGTGATGCAGTGCAAGCTCAAGTAGCACAGCAAGCCCTCAATCTCGACATGACCTCGTGGCTACCGCGGCGACGCAGCGTGGCAGAGTCAACCGGTGATCTCCAAGTTATGGTAGACCTTTGGACATGGAAGACACTCAGGACTCGGAGCTGAAAAAGAATAGGTCCATAGAGCAAGTCAATAATTATTTTGCATCTCGGAGGTCACCTCTTTTGGCGCTTTAAAATAATCTCCCGAGAGAAAGATATGCACACCAAAATAGCCCAAGCCGGCAGCGGATTGTCAATAATGATTCTGTAACACTTGTCAAGTGAGTACTAAAGACGTGTTCAGCACCTCTTTTTGGTGCAACAACAATGCCATTAATATACAGTAAAGGGACTGTATAAGGGTCGTAAAGTGAAGAAGACGATTATCTGGATATAAAGCTGAATGCTGACTTTGGAGAGTCTGCCTTGGAGGGCACGAGAAAGTATAATGACATACCAGTATCAACAGATGTGCATAAGCTTCCAACTTTGCGCAGTAGATCCTTTTTACAGAATGTAGAATACTAATTCGGTAGAACAACATCTGCTGATGCTCCCATATTCAATGCGACCTATACAACAAAACCATTCGCTAGTCGCAATGGACTAAGGTATTGATGGACAGACGAGTTACCTTTAACACTGCTTCGTCAATCACCGCAGTAAGAACACCTGGTATACTTGGTGTAGTCCATGTGGAACCTCGCTGCCTAACGTTGGTCGCATTGTGAGCCCTGATGTTCAGTTCGTGACTTTTACTTATAGCACTGCCTCGAGGGCATTGTTTGAGTACTTCCTGGATTCGAGCTTTGACGGATGATGGAAGGGGATAACTTCTTTGGCTACTTCCTGAGCTTATAAAGTCACCAGGCAAACTGGTTTCCATGTTGGTAACCAGTTCACTCACGGTATCCACGCATTTGAACCTGTGTTCAAGCAGCCTAAAGAAGTCTGTCCCCGTAATTCTTTCTAGTTCACTGCAGTATCCTAAATATCGAAAAGAAGTGCCAAGTGTATTCACGGCCGCTGACGTCGCTTCCTTCGCCCATCCAAATTTCATGGCAATCGCATAAGCACGCAAAGGGTGACTTGTCATCAACAGTGAAGAACGCAACGACAGTCTCAGCCTCGACTCGACGAACTGCAGGCCATACTTCTTGGCTACCTCCCCCATTTCGAGATATAATGTGCCAGCATCGACGCTGGGTGTATCGATACGATGATATAAAAGAAGGAGAAGACGCCGAAGTGTTTGGCTGTTTTCTGTAACTGAAACAACCTTCATCCCATTGCTATTTACCGTTCCTGAAGAAATCATACTCTCAAAAATAGGAGAGGCAAATCGAAGAAGTCCTTCCAAAACGAAGAAGTCGACCATGTCAGAGGAACGTAGAATCATATCAGCTCTGGCTGATATATCAAATGGGTTCGCTGTGTCCTCTGATTCAGTAGCTGCCTGCATCGTAGATTGCCAGTTGTTCATAGAGGGTGGAGGGCGACCTATAGACGAAACCACGTTGTTAGATTGCCAGTTAGTTGCATTCTCGCGATCGATACGCCACTGGACGTAGTGGTATAGGTCACCACCAGTTATCCAATGTAGTTCAGGTAATAGTGGCAGTGATTTCAATGGAATCGTGAGAGTGTTTTGAGCTGCTGTTACTGCCACTGAGTTCCATTCAGCTCCCATGCGAACTGCAATTGAGTAGATGCGGAATGCCTCTTCTTTTATCAACGAAGATGCCAGAACCATCTTCTTCAGTTTCCCTTCGACAAGATCCATTCCATACTTCCGTGCTGCTAGGCAGACTGCCGCAAATAGCTCACCATCGATGAGCTCTGGCTTGTCAATGTAAGGATAGATGAGGCAAAGGAGGAACTGAAGAATTTTGCTGCTTTCTGAGAGGGGAACGACAGGGAGGCCATTGTTCGTTATTTCTTGCTGAACCCCAGGTCGAGTCAAAGAGAACATGTCGTCAAATATTGGTGAAACGGTGGATAGGAGAGGACCGATCACATAGAAGTCAACCGAGTCGGATGATCGTAGGACAGCGTCAGCTTTGGCTGATGAATCGAAAGGTTTTGCAGCATCAATGGGCATTGTGGATTGGGAGGTACGAAAGTAGGCTGCCTACCTCGAGGTTGCGAAGCCGAAGCCCACCCTACTTCTTAATCACTTGTTGATAACAAATCTTCATAATCATCAGCGGCCATCTCCATTTCCAGTGCTATTATGTAGCAGTCCATGAGGCTAGGATACCGAATACTATTCATCCTTGGTCCACCGCAAGGCAGGAAAACTCAGGCTGTTTCTTGCATGAAAGGCAAGTAGAAGTATGTGACAGGAGCATCACGTCACTCTTTGCTTCCTGCCTACCATGACGGAGTACAAAAAATGAATAGTAATCCAAATTCATTGTAGGTCAACGCTTTCTGATCAATAATTGTATAAGCTGAGCCCTTCTACAACCCGAACTATGAAGATCGTGGTGGTATATAAATGTGAATATAAATGATGCCTTCACGAACTATTGAACAAGTACCAAAAGCCGTGGATATGTTTCTTTGGTGCAACAGCAATAACATCAACTCAAAACGAAGAAACTGCACAAGGATCATCCCCAACGAACTGGGCACACAAAAATGAGATTTGGCTTAGAGGTAGCGTGATAGTCGTAAAATTCTTCGTCGGTAACTTAGATATCTAGAGAAAAGAACTGAGAATGTCCAACGACGTACCTGTACAACAGATGCAGACCTGCACTTTGAAACACCACTTACTGGGCAGTATTCTAGACTGCATGCTTCAAAGCACAGATGTTGTTCCGGTGTTCAAAGGGACCTATACAGTACAATACACCCACACCCACTTGTCAGTTATGATCAGTAAATATGATATCAGATGAGTAACCTTTATTACTGCTTCCTCAATCACATCAGCAAGGGTCTTGTAACTCTTCTCGAAGGACCAATCATTGGTCTTCCTTTGAACCCTGATATTTAGAAAGGTGCTTTCCCTTATGGCATTGCCTTGCGGGCATTGTTTCAGAATTCCTTGAATTTTTGCTTTGATGGATGACGAGAGAGGATAACTTGTCCCACTATTACCTATAAGATCACCAGGTGAAGTGCATTCGTTGCTGGTGATCAGTTCGCCCACTACTTCCACACACTTGAACCTATGTTCAAGCAGCCGGAAGAAGTCAGCCCCTTTTATTCTCTCCAATTCACTGCAGTATCTCAAAGATTCCAGAGCAGTGCCCAACGTATTCACGGCCGCTGATTTAGCTTCCTCCGTCCAACCAAATAGTGTGGCGATGGAAAAGGCACGCAAAGGCTCTTTTGTCATTATCGGAGAAGAGCGTAAGGTCAGTCTCAGTTTCGACTCAATGAATTGTAGGCTATATTTCTGGATCGTGTGTCCCATCTCAAAGAACAACTCGCCATCATTGACACCGGGTGTATCGATACAATTGTATAGAATGAGGAGAAGGTGCCGAAGCGTGTGGCTGGTTTCTGGGACAGCAATTACTTTCACCCCATTTTCACCGACTGATCCAGAAGAGATTATGCTAGCAAACGCAGGCAAGGCCAACCGAAGGAATCTTTCAGAAACGAAAAAGTCGACCGTATCAGAGGAACGCAGGATCACATCAGTTCCCGCTGATATCTCGAAGAGTTTTGCTAAATGATCTGAATCGGTAGTTGTCCTTGTGACAACATTGCTGTCACCTGGTGAGGGCGGAGTGCGGAGTATCAAGCGGATAGTATGAGTTCTATATGAGGAACGACTATTCTGACTTTCGCGACCGAGACGCCATGTCACGTAGTGGTATAAGTCTCCACCAGTCATCCAACTCAGTTCTGGACACGATGGGAGTGAACTCAATGGAATCTCGAGCGTGTTTTCAGCCGCCTTTACTGCTACTGAGTCCCATTCAGGTCCCATGTAAACTGCGATCGAATATATGCGAAGGGGCTCTCCCTTTATCAGAGAGGAAGCCAGGATCATTTTCTTCAACTTCCCTTCAACAACGTCCATACAATATTTCTGTGCTGCTACGCAAACTGCTGCACACAGTTCACCATCTACAAGCTCTGGCTCGTCAATGCAAGGATAGACGAGGCAAAGGAGGAACTGGAGAATCTTGCTGCTTTCCGGGAGGGGAACGACAGGGAGACCATTGTTCGTAATTTCTTGCTGAACCCCAGGTCGGTTCAGAGAGAACATATCGCTAAATACTGGTGATACGGCAGATAAGAGAAGACTGATGAAATAAAAGTCAACAGAATCGGATGATCGTAGAATAACATCAGCTTTTGCCGATGAATCGAATGGTTTTGCAGCATCAGTAGTCATAGTGGATTGAGTGATACAAGTTAGAGTGTGGACTGCTAGCCTCGAGGTCGAAGAGCCGGAGCCTTCACTACTCGTGGACGACACGCCTTCATAATCATTAGCGGCTATCTTTCATCTCTAAAGTTATCATCACAGTAAGGTTCCGAAAAAACACGATCAGAATACAGATAAGAACAATACCCGTCCTTATTCAGTAATTCTCTCGCTACGTCCTGGTTTGTGGACCTTATTGAGCACAGAAAATACCTGGAACCTCCGAATGAAAAGTAAGTTTTGATATCTAATCTGCAATTATGTTAGTTCGACTACACAATATATCATGCCTTTACTAACGTGCCTAATATCACCGCCTGACCACTATCCCCATCTCGAGTCCAGCTTATCGGCACTCTCAACCAAGACCCAATTCACATCGTTTTCTCCCTTCTCGGACCGAACGCACGGTAAGCCCAGGAAACACCACGTATCTTCACCATCTTCTCTAGGCACACGCACAGCCTGGGCATCCGAGGCCTTGCGTGGATTGATGTAAGCTACAGGCGTCTTCGTAACAGCGTGCGAGATGATTGAAACGAAGGACGGAGGTGATGAGCGGTTTGGCGAGGAATCAGTTGGGTTCAGGAACGTTCTGAACTACTGTTAGTCGCGCCATGAGCAGAAGCGAGTCCTGAGTGCTTACAGTATAGTATCTATTACGAGTTGGACGAACGCGGGACTCAGAAGCCCGCACCACCGAATATGTGTTAGATTACCCATCTTGGAAGATGAAAACGGTTGTTCATAGAGAGCGACATAAGGATCCACTCGGTCGTTGAAATTCAATCTAGGAAAAGTCGCGTTTGTCTTGACTATCAAGCGAGAAATAAAGAAGAAGAGCGCATACATACCGCTGAGAACCTAAACATGCCAACCCAACCCACTCAACTAGTGCATGCATATCCTCCTTCCAATCCTCCTCTCTTTCTTTCCATTCAGAGCCACCACTCTTCTGTGTAGGACACGCAGTCAGTTCGATATTTTCCGGCACGCGTACGCCCTTCATGTATGTGACCTTACACGCCACCTCATGCACTTGAATTTTATGCGCACTGGCCTCGGCCACGAATGGTGGTACCATCACTGTCCCGACTTCTGTTTTTTTTTTTTTTCACCATGAACTAGACCTGATTAGGGGGATTAAACGAACAAAAAGCTTACCTTTAGCACAGTATACCACATTCCACTCGGCAGCACCAGTCGCCTCCTCCCGTCTCTCATCCCAAGCCTGAATCATAGTTCGCCTCCGAAGCACATTCGCAGGCGAGTCCGCACCCTTTCTCAGAGAAAACTGAACGACTGTCCTGGGTGTAACCCAAACAAAATCAACCACCTCGTCCCAATAACCAACACGAAAGAAAGAAGGGAGGTCTTTTCTTTTCTTAAGGGAAAAAAAATCCGTACCGCGTTCATCCTTCGCCCGCTTAAACGGCAGCCTTTTCCCCATGATACCTAACCTCTCATACGACTCTTTCGTCAGGAAAATCGTGAGGAACCCAAGCGAGTCGATGCACCACGCGTCATCGACGGTTTGTTCTGTACTGAGGATAAGATAGTCGCTACCAGGTGAAAAAAGAGGGAGCGTTAGAAAACAGATAAATGCAAGAAAGGGTAAAAAAAAAAACCTCTGAGATTCGATAGTGTTCACGAAGCTCGTAGCGTTCTCGACGAGGTCTGACAGCTTGAAAATGGCATCAGCATATGTGGTCTTGAGTTGCGCAAGTGCAGCTTCCAGCGCGTCATTGGCTGGGAATATTACATCGAGCTGAGTTACATTGAATTAATAGAGACAGTAAGAAACGAGGTAATACACGCCTGTTGTGTAAAAGGATGAGATTCAGCAAGGGACAACAGTAATTTCGAGGAATAAGTTCCTGTAGAAATTTTGATTTGAGGAGACTCAAGTTGAGGGATGATATTCATGGATAGATGCGAGGGTATTGAAGTATATTAGTTTCATATGAAGAGCATACAACCCTAAACAATGGGTAATTACAATATTTGTAACCAGAAGACGCCGAAAGGTCTAAAAATCATAGCACTAATGTAAGTCAATGGTATAACATTCCCTAAGATCCTTAAGCGAGTGGTGCACGGAGATATTTCCTCCTGTACTTGTGATCAATACTATCCAGATAGTATGCGCCAGGCCAGATGTTGTCAACAGACCCAGAGGGAGTGAACGACTTGGCATTGTGGTTCTTTTCCCGAAGCTAAACCAACATGTCAGCATAAGAAGGGATTAAATAGTACGAGAGCATATACCTGAAGTGCATCAACAAATTCTTGAGGTGGCGCAACTCTCATGCTTGCAAGACGGTTAATCAGGTCAAGCTTTTCCCGAATTTCGGTTGTATCGCCCTTGACACGCAGGGTAAAGAAGCTGGCAGCGCAGCCACTACCAAAGGCGAACAGGCTGACGCGCTTGCCTTTGAGTTGAGCAGGCTCCACCTGTGAAAGAAGAGAAGCAAGACAGCCGTAAAGCGAAGCGGTGTACATGTTTCCCAGTCTCCGCGAACATGCCATACCAGCATCTGATTTCTGTGAGAACGACGATTTCGAAGCAATGATAAACGTCTTCTCAACGTTCTTGTCAGTCAATGAGTCAGCACGCGACATGGCAAGCAGGGCATCACGGTTTTGGATGTTTGCAAAATGGGGTGCATCAGGATTGGCAAGGAAGTCATTGTACAAGAGTCGTGCATGTCCCTTCACGGCTTGCTTGCCGTAGGGACTGTGGAAAATGGCATAGTCAACGTCCTCAAGCGAGAAGGGCGCATCCGAGGCTTCGCTGTGGCCGTTCAATTGTGCCATCTTGGCAGCTCTTGCGGACTTTTCCCTGAAACGGGAGTATGCAGCGTCGAGTGCTGCAATGTAGGTGACGACAGAAACTGGACCATCAACTTCGGGGTATTCAGAAGACAGATTGGGTTTGTAGAAATCGTAAGTGTTGGCCATGTAATTTCCATGAATGGCTAGAACAGGAACGTAAGCCAATGCGAAACGGAGGCCAAAGACAATTGACAAGATAAAAATACTCACGGTCGAACACGACGGGGGCATTTGGTCCGATCAAAAGAGCGACGGCCCCTGCTCCACCAGCTGGACGGGCGGCACCCTCAGCATAGACGGCGATATCACCAGCAACAACAATAGCCAACCGACCATCCCATGAAGACGATTCAATCCAGTTAATGGCATTGAATAGGGCTGCAGTTGAACCATAGCAAGCATTTTTCGAGTCAATTCCTTCAATATCGGTGTTGCCAGACTCGGCAAAGAGATCCATGAGGGTGGTTTTTACGGATTTGGACTTGTCAATAATTGTTTCAGTCCCGACATCAATGCGACCAATGGATTTTGGGTCAATGTTGTGCTTCTCCAGGAGACCAGAGACAGCTAGTGTATTTGTTCGTTTGGTGAGAAATGAAAGTGGATGCAAGTTATGAGCTCACCATTCAAAGCAAAGGAATTAATGTCTTCTCTGTCATCGGGCCAAGCCATGTATTCCTGTCCCAGACCAATCGTATATTTGCCTTTGGAAACACCATCAAAGTCTTCGAGAGCATCCTCAGAGACGCACTGAGGGACAAACGCAATGTTAGACAAGGGCTGCGGAGGTTAATACACGTGAAGAAATATACTCTGCGAGGGAAATAGACTTCGACGGCGAGGACACCAACATCTATGGGGCGACTAGCGTCGAATTCAAGGGAGGAAGTAAGTTGAATAGTCATTTAGAAATGGGTTGAAGAGGGGGAATGGGAGTAAGGGGGGACACAGAAAAGCGTTAAATAGTTAGCGGAGTCGAGGAAAATTAATAAGAAAGAGATGTGGTACGATTTAGGAATCACCGCATTGGTAGGATCATCATGCATGCTCTCTTCCTATTTTACGTGGAAAATATCCCCCCGTTGTCATCTCTTTGTTCAACGCACCACTTGCCCTATTCTCCAACAATAAATATTCCCATCTACGGTTACATATCTCTCTCTTGTCCCTCCCGCTTCTGGTCCTTTTCGCCTCCGCTTCCTGCGCGCCCCATATAGTTCGGGGGGAGGGTTCATCCTTTGTTTACGCAGTTTATGCAGCGCCAGCGGCAACATCTCACATTTCTAACTTAAACCACTTTGAGTAATAGCATCACTTTTTTTTTTTTCTTTTTTTTGGATACTTGACACAGCCACATTACGTAACTTTTTCATCATGGTCATGTGCGGACGGCAAGATGGGCTCAATTTTTACATATTCCTGGCCCATCCACAGCCAGTCACAGACCGTCGCTAGCAGAAGTCAGCGTACAAAAACACATCTGCCATGTTACACCAGGGCTGCGTTGCATCAGAAAAAAAAAAAAAAATTTCACGTAAACGCTTCCTTCTGCCTGTTTTGAATTCACTCATTACTAGTCCCGACATGAGAAAATCCACGTTGCAACGACCCCCAACAATCGTACCTGAGTGAATTGAAATGATGGATGGGTCTTTGCATGCACCCATCCACGCACATAGGCTTTGTGTTGCTATATCACCACCACCCGACGAATCGTACTACCACATTGGCAATCCGAATCCGCGGTCCTCCGATCCGAGCGTTGATATTGCTCAGTTGCTTGGAGCCGGACATTGCGCAATCTGACTCTCTTTGACTCACTTTATTACCGACTAGAACTCTGAAACATCTATTCTAATGTTTTGACTGGCAGTGCAACCAACGTCTAACGTCTAACATTCGGATTATCTTAGATAATTGTTTGGCGTTCAAGTTCCAGAAGCTGAGCCACAAATGATGGTGTTCGAGAATGACTAGCACAGACCTTCTGGCGCAAAACCACTGAAACCTCACTAGGCCTCACTCTTGGCAGTCCTTGTTCTTTTTTGTCCTGTACTGATGTTCTATATTCCGGTCAATACTCCAATCCTGTCGATAAGAACGGAGAAAACGCCCGTTCCTAATCCGCCTGAACATGTATCACAATATCTAATCGCCGATGAACCCACCCTCTGATGGCTTACTATATCTAGACCCAACCCATATCACACACATTTAGTATTCGTACAACCCCCCCCCCCTCCCCCCAATTAACGTTAGCATGAAATAACTATCCTTCATTTCATCACAATGTGTACCGGTATCCACTCCACTCATCGCCCTTTTCCCTCTTTGCATCTTCCACGGTAGCAAACCTACCGTTTTTCTCATTCTTGCCCTCTCCACTCTCATCACCGATGATCTCATCCCTCTCACCTCGGTCACGTTTGGCGTTTTCCCACTTCAAGGCGAGCAGGTAGATTGTGGAGAATATCAAGCCAAGGCCGATATACATTAGCACAAGTCCATGACCTGTGAAATAATCAAACTAAGTATATATGACGTTAACGGTGAGAATAAGCAAATTCACCAAGCGGGTACCAGGGCCGATCCGGTGCACGATACTGGTGACAAAATTGGTCAGATATGTACATTGACCTTTGAAAACATCATCTACGCACTACGTTGGAGCTAACTGCGCCATTTATATTTCCACTACACGTAGGACCAGTATATCAGAAACAGCCCAGTGAGGTTAACTAATAACTCACAAACTGATTGTCATGGCCAGTGACACACTCCGCTTGTAAGACCCTTCAACATTATTTGATGTCCAAGCACTGCACCGTGGTTAGCGAACAATATAAAACATCCGATGAAACGCTTACATTGTATTTGCTGGAAGAACATAGAGCGAATGTATGTTATGAGGACGTTCAACCAATCTTATAATTCGTTAACTTACGGATGACGGGATAAATACCACTGTTTATTTGCATTAGTTATGAAACTACGAGATCTCGCGTTTTCGCTTACCATGTCGCAAGGTACACAGCGAAATACGATAAAGCTGCATTCCTCGAGGCAATAAGAATTATATACGCCGCCGCTCCTGTAATCGAATGTGTAAGTGTTTCCAACTAGCCGGGCAAATTTCCTCACCAAGAGACAAGAATGCTCTAGATCGAGTACGTCAATAAATACTGAGAACATAAAAAGCATTATGTTCTCACAAGTTAAAGTAGCCTCTGTGTCCCCAGCGGTCGGCAGCGTAGTTTACACAACAGGTTACGAAACAGGCGAAGACATAGACAGGCACGGTCAGAAGATTTGCGGGCGTCGCTTTGAAACCTGCATAAGATCCCATATTAGATGAATGACATGGGTACGCGATCCTGGGAGCATACCGAGCTTTTGGTTTCATCAGCGAAACAGGCGATTACGAAATTTTTTTTTCAACTCACCTGGTTAATAATACTTGGCAGGAATAGGGCAAAGGCATATAGCGGCGCATCAGAGCCACAATAAATGATCACTATTCGGGATTATGATCAGTACATGATATCATATAGCAACATGACACACGGAACAGATAACGAACTTGTTACCCAGGTTTTCCAGTCCAAGAGACTCTGGAAAATGTATTTCCATCGTAGTTTTTCACCACCAGCGCTGAACTGGTCGTCCCCTTGCAGACGCCTGACAACGAAGGTTCGCTCTTCCTCGGACAGGAAACGCGCGGTGTCAGGGAAATCCTGGATAATCCAAAACGAAGCAACGCCAGCGATGACAGTTGCAAGCCCTTCAATAACTGATCAAATATTAGAGAGATTGCTGTTGTTCTTGGAGTTAGAGGTACACACTGAAAATCCATGCCCAGGCTGGCTTGCCACCAATGCCCTCCATGTTGGAAATCGCGGCCTGTAACGCGATGAGGATAAATGTATCACGGTCAACATTTCACACATACAGCGAGGAGACCTCCGAAGGCTCCGGAGATAGTGGCTGCAGAGAAGAACATAGCCGCGCGGATGCCGAATTCGGATCTTTTGTACCAACTTTGTGACTGTAAGCACGGTTGCTAATGTGGAATCTCCGCGTTACATACCACGAGAGGTAATAATTAACACCAGGGAACAAACCTGCCTCAAATGTTCCCAGCATCCATCTCATACCTATCCTCATTAAGAACACTGTTATCCCAAGATATTAAGGATCAAACCCACCCATCAAACCTCCGAAGTTATGGACAACCCCTTGCAGTGTCTGTGAAGATTAAACAGGAATAGCGTTCAGTGGCGTCTTGGCCCCATACACAAGCATACACACAATGAGGTTTGATGCATACCATCATGATACCCCAAAACAACATCAGCACTGAAAGCCAAATAGACGGACGAAGCCTTTTAAGGAAGACGTTGGATGGAACCTCAAAGATTGCGTAACTGAAAAAGAATATCTAAACCGACCGTTTTCAGATCACAATAAGGAAAATAAATGGAAGATGAAAAAACTCATACCGTCAGGGTTAATAAATATTGCTTGTCTGTCATATGAAGGTCCTGCGTTAAATGGTATAGCTAGAGATTTTTTTTAAAGTTTAGTTTGGTTAGGGTATTATTGTAATCAAAAACCCTACCTTCGCACTGATGAACACATTTACGTCAGTCACGTACTATGTGTAGAAAGGGGAGCCACAAGCTTACTTTCCAATACTTGTACGATCCAAGAAACTCAAGAGGTACAAGAAGGACAGCCAAGGGATCAACGCAATGTCGATCTTCCTGAGCAGCTTCCGCTCGTCGATACTGCTCACATCGACATGCGCGTTGTAGACTGGGTTGGCTTTCTTCAATTCGGGTTCCCCGGCATGGGTGGATGCCTCCTTATCGGAAGCTTGACTTGACATCGACGGTGATGCTGGCTGGTTCGTCATTCTCGCAATGAACCCTTCAGGTCAAGCTCAGCAGCTACGGCCGGTCTCGGTGTTTGAGGGAGAACTTGAAAAGGAGAAAAACAATCAACAGTGGGCCTTTATCACGGACGGGAATGTCAGTCAGTTGCCGCAGGTAATCAATAACTTGGTGGGAGATTTGGAGGGAAGTCTGTGTACCTGAAATGAAGTCAACATACACACACGCCAATAATAATGATACCATCCCCACATACCACCTCCGATAGGATAATATCGGGGGCACCGCGCATGCCTCAAGTAGTAATCTAGTGTCATGCTTTTGGAGCTAAGGAGAAGATTAGTTGACATAAAATAGCACAAACAACAATATATACAGTAATCAGTTACCCACGTCGCCTAAACTAAGCGCGCCATCATGCCGAACGCTATTGCTGTTGATCTTGGGAGTTGAGACCAGTGATAACACGAGGCTTTTCAGGGGAACGAAGGTGGTTTCTTTTCTTGACCGCGGCGACGAGAGAAGCCATCGCGAGGCGGCATTCCCGTTGGGTCGGGCAGCGAAGCGGTAAAAATGGTGGTATTATTGGGCATGGCTGGTGAGTTTCGGGTCATTGATATACATGATCACATGAGAAAGCGTGTATGAAAACTTGCCAGTGAAAGTATGTGTGGCGTGAGATGGAGGCGGCCTGACATAAATTGGGTTCTTACCCCACTGGATACTGCAAATGTTTTACATTTCAAACCGGGGCGGTTACAGTTGGGGAAATAAGACCATATCATCGTCCCTATGGGTACTGAACACATACTAAACAACTATTGAATACCATTGTATGCACTGAGATTGATATACCACTTCCCATGCCAGTGCAACTGGAAAGTGTGTTGGTCATTGCTTATTCAAAGTTCAGTTTACCCAAATTCACTAGTGTGCCTGAGATGTTTGATTGAGAGAAGAGATGACAAGTAGGCTTGAAGCCTGTTTGAAAACCACATGGGTATATTCCCATTAACAAGCACGATGATTGTATGCTGAACACATGATGAATCATCTGCAATACACTAGTGCCTTGATGACAACACACTCCCCAATCGCAGTGTTCTATTCCAAGATGCGAGGATGATGCAACATCAGTAACATATATAGGTCATAGGATAGACATTACATTCAATAGGACTGAATATTATGGCATGTGCATGAGCTTGAACACCTGCAAGCTTACAGACAATCACCTGCCTCTATGACTCATTTTAGACAGTGTCAAATCGCGACTAAATCAAATGAATTATCAGTTGAAATGCCCGTTTTGCAAAAAGAAAGAAGCGGCAATCCGTAATTGCATAGGAGGTCAAACTGGAGTATCACAGGTAGCTGCAAGATAGGTTTCGGGAGAAACCGGAACGCAAGCTTGGGACCGACAGGACCGTGTATTTCAAAATTCGTTGGAATTTTTAACGGAGTGCTCCCGACAATCCAATCAAAGTGTCTCGCTTTTTGCTTTTTGGCTCGCAAGGTAAAAATATATCTTTACATACCAGACTGGTAGTCCATCGTGGCAATTGTGCACTTTCAGTGAGATAATATCCGCATATAAAACTGACCTGACCTGAGTTGGCTGCTAACAAGTACCATGTTCCGCCGAAAAGATGATATACAAACGTATGTTTTATATTGGAATGTGTAAGACCACGAGTGACGGAGTAACACGGGTTGGGAACAGCTTCTTCCAACCATTTTGCGCAAGAACTAGCCCACATCTGAGTCAAGATCGATGTGAAATACTGGGAAACTCCCCCGATTCGACAAAACAGCTCCTCAAGTTATATCAGACGCGGCAGCTACAGACCAATTTTAGACACATGGGAAGTGGGGAGGACTTAAGAAACTAATAGGCATTATATGGCTGCGCGTCAAAATCTGATCTCTACCTGGATTGCGTCATAGGAGATTGTTTGATCTATACCCGTGAAATAGTGCCAGATAGCAAAGGTGGATGTTAAGAGGAATTAGTAGGACAAGCTATCCTGGTCCGCAGCTGGGGTGTGTGAGAGTAGTGCTTTATTGGTTGTCATGGTGCTTCTTTCTGTTCGGGTCTTGTGATCATCAACAATTCACTTCGGCCGGTACAGTAGATATAGCATGTAGACCAACGGTGGGCTGTGTAGATCGTTGAATTCATACCGGAGCATGTTGCAGCAATGAACACGGTGTCAATCAAAATGCGGGGAAACCCTGGGGAAACCGGCCAAGAAGAGATAGCTCCGGCAAAGTTACCAGCAGTACAGGTTCGGTACCTGAAATGAGTTTCAGTCGCGTAGAACTTGGTAGCGACAATGTGATAGAAGGCATCATATCATGGGGGATCTCACGATTCTATTGGCAATGTGTTCTAGTCGGAGGATGAAGGTGCTTAGCCGTTGCTATTTAGGAAGACAATAGAAGGGCAGCTTTAACGCCACGATTGTACTGTACAAGGCGTTGCCTGGTTTGTGTTGGGGTGTGCCACGATTGTGACGGGTTCTTACTAGTGTGCAGCGTTAGGAAGCAGTGACGTCGGTGGATGATCCGTTCCCTCGACCACAGCTTGCGATGGACAGGCTCTCGACAGGCAATGAACAGGGGTAAAGCTGAAACGGAAGCGGCGGAAGGACAAAAGGTGAGTGAGCAACAACAAATTGGCGGATGAGATTTCTGAATGGATAGGTTACATGTGAAAAGAGATATTTGATTAGTGAAATTGTGAGCAAAGGAAGGGGGAGTAAGGGTGGGTCTTACTTTCCAAGACGGACGGAACAAAGGGAAGGTGCCGAATAATGGCAGGTTCCGGAGGTAAATCTAAGTATCCGGCCCGGTAACGGCGGTCAATGTGGCGGGGTTTGTCGGGGTGTGTCTGCCCAATTCACTGTCTCTTCCAACTACTACCACCTCTTTCATGGCAAATTATCTGCCAGTCCTCCTCGTCTCCGTCGCCAACACGCATACAATTCCAGACGATTCTTCTCTTTCAACTCAACCCCGTGCCCAAGTCGACTATCTATCCCATGAATGGCAGGAAGAGGACGTATGGCGCTCATGGCGCAACATGACCAGGCAGAAGAATGAAATCGCCAATGGTGTCAGATTAGAGAACGCAAGCTGGAGAACTTGGTGGAAACAGAGGAACAAACTAAAGACAATCACGCCGGAGACCCTTAACTGGTGAGTCCTACCCCATCTGACCTCCTTGTTCCGTTCGGTTTTTCGTTGCCTTCAATCTCATACGTGCTGGATACAAGGCTCAAAGATTCGGACGTAACATGGCTATACGGGCCTCTTCATACTGCCGTAGATTGGACACCCCCTGCCAGACCTCAGTTGGAGCGTAATAACTCCTCCCAAATCCCCGTCAACCCACCGCGACATAAACCTATCCTCAAGCATCGTAGCATAAGTGAATTGCTCACAAGCGATTTACCAGCTTCCCCGCTATTCAGTCCTCCCGAGTCAGGAGATGAAGCTCGCCCACAGCTGTCTGGGGCTCTACTTGTTCCCTCAGACAACGCGAATCTAGATGCTCAGAAGCCTCTCATTACTACTCCGCATATCTTGAAACGGCCCGGTCTTGTACACACAAAAAGTGATACCCATATAACTCGTTGGGGACCTAGTCGGGTCTTTCGCAAGGATTCCCCTCCGCGCATAGACCCTCCCGGGACAAGCTCAGGAGTTGCAACCAATCAACATCACAAACCTCGAACCCACGACCGCTTTTCTCAATCCCAAATTCGGGCGTCTTCCTCGCAAGATTCTAATTCAAGCACGGGGACGAGTACGACAAGTGTCAGGGATATCGGATCTCGACGCTCCTCATCTCATAATACTCATAAGAAGAAACATATTAGCTTCAATACATTTGTCGAGCAATATATCGCGATCGAGAAGCCTAATAAAGTTGATGAAGCGCTAAGGGTATCAGATTCACGGAGATGGGATTACGATGATGGGTATGTATTGATCATCCATCCATTTTTTTTATCGGTCTATCGTATGTGTCTACTTCTTTTGAACTCACCTCTGGACTACTAGTTACGAAGAAGACGAAGAGGATATTGCGGATGAAGAAGATGAAGCATGGGACGGTCGCACCCGCCATCATCAGCTTTCTGGAAGTGCTATCGCTGGTAGTGATTCAGATTCTGGTGAAGATGAATCCCGGGAGCTAGAGGAAGATGATGATGATGACGATGTCCTTGAAATGCGCCCATCTGCATACAGTCACCTCAAGAATCCACCAAAGAAGCAACAGGGCATTCGTTCATCGTCAACGTCGGCTTCCATGTCAACATCATCTTCTACATCCACTTCTACATCTTCTCGTTCCATTTCTCCTTCATCTGGACACTGGCGTAAAGCATCTGATTCACCTACATCTTCCGCGCATTCAAGCTCCTCTATACCCACCGGAACATCATCCCGAAGATCTAGCACTACGAGTACTTGTCGTCCACGCTTCAATTGGCAAGCGCCCCGCACTCGCCCACGGACGCGAAGCGGGAGTGACCATCGCCCACGATTTCCACTGCAACAACTCAGTCTACCAGTTCATGTAACTATAGCACCAATTGCCCCAACAATTCTGAAAACAACAGATGCAGGATTTGGAGGCTGGGCTGAAGGATTTGGTGACGAGGGTGGAAGCGATGATGGATTATGGAGTGGAAAGTGGGGAGGGGATGGGGGAAGAGAGAAAGAGAAGAAGGCAATCCAGGAAGACGGTGAGAGCACCCCCGTTGAGTTGGTCTATGTTCCACCGCCATTTATTGGGCGATATAACGTTGGCCTTGGAGTGGGAACTGAGGAAGAAGACATTGATGACATGACTGGGGAGAGGGATACTCCCAATCCTGTATCTCGCTCGTCAGCGCTCCGCACCACTGGACACCCCTCATCAATTTTGGTGAAAGACTCGGAGGTAGGAAGGAGCGACTCATCGGCCGCATCTACTATCACTCCCTCCAGTCCAATACCTACTGTTATCATTGAATCCCTACCTCAACCCACTTCTCAAGACAAGTTGCAACAGACCATGCCAAGGCAGCTTCAAGCCGACGAGTCAGCGCATGCTGGCGATGGGAAGCTCCAGGGAAATATTTCACGGCGGTATGCGGGACCTGAAGAGGCATACGATGACGGGGAGCGGCATTCGCGGTCACGGTCACGATCAAGGTCTCGTACACCGTCTCCAGCCGTCTTGCCGACCCCTTCGATAGATCATGCCTTGGTTCCTCAGGATACTCATGACGCCACTTGTCCCCCTACCCGTGGGAGAAGTTTATCAGTTTCCCCACCACATGCGCCATCATCCTCATCCCTCCTCTCCCCACCGCAACGTGGAAGGAGTTCGTCGTCTTATCAAGATTTATCCACTCGGTGCCAACAAGCACCTATTCGGCCATCGCGAGGTCGATCGAGTACCCGAACACCACCATCATCGTCTTATTCTGATCGTGAACAGAGGCATGGAAGTGGGGGGTCGCCCATCGGTGGTTTGTCCCCTGAGGGATCGTTTGTAGGTGTTGCAAGTATTGTTGGCGGTGCATATGCGAGCGGAAGAACTGATAGGGAGCGCCAGAAAGAACGAGAGAGACGAGACGATAGGGAGTCCTTTCGCGAGAGAGATGGAGGAAGAGAAAGAGGCAGAGACCGGACCGGCAAGAGGTTAAGTCAAAGCCTAAGCCCTGAATTTGAGTCAGGGAACATGAAGAGAGAAGGTTCATCCTCCAATGAGGGAAGAACGGGACGTACGGCACCTCCTTCTACAATTGGAAGAACTCCCTCATCCAGGAGTCCAGTTGAAGAAGCATGTGCTCATTCTATCGGAGATGAAAGGCAGATTCACTATGACGCACAAATTGATGCTGCACTTTCGTCAGCTTCGGTGGTTGCCAAGACGCCTACGAGAGCAACTGAAGTCCTGATGGATAATGTGAACCATTCTTGTATACCCCCAATCCAGCAAGCAGACAATAACCATTACATTACATCAGGACACGCAAGTGAAGATGTACAGCGCGTAATTCAACCTACCCCTTCAAATACGCCTGTCATAACAATGAGGACGCCGCCCGCTGGTCTGGTGGGGTCAAACGTTGATACCAGCACGAACCACTCACGAGCCCATTACGAATATCAAGCAAGCCCGCAAATACACCTACAGTCAAATACATCGTCGTTGTCATCATCTGCATCACCATCGTACCATCATCAAGTTCTTACCCAAAGTTCTATGACTTTGCACAGCTCAACTAACAATACCTCGACAATGCCAGGAACACAATCGCCTGCAAACGCCAAATCTCCACTTTTCGTACCCCTTCCCCATCCTGTCGAGCCTAGTACGTCATTGAGTATTTCCCTACCTGGAAACAATGCGCTTCTGTCTCCTCCGCGGAGTCCTGGTAGCCCTGGTAGCCCCACAGGGAAGGAGGCATCAATAGTCGAGAAAGCTGTTGGAATTGTGTCAAGCGCTGGAGCCTACCTTGGATTTTGGCACCATATGTCTTGAGTTTTCTTTACCTTTCTTTTGTTTTTTTTTGCATGGATTCAAGTGAGTTGTCGTCTGTATGATTGTCGATAACTGTGTACTAATTCTCTTTTGCAACAGTTCGCAACACTTGAACCTTATTCGCTTCTTGGTGTATCCTACGCTTTTCCCTAAATTTCAACCACATCATTTCTGGAAGCATCAAGGAGCTTTCGCCCCAGCCCCCCTCCCCTCGTCGTCATTTCCATCTAATCTTGGCATGTTCCTCCATGTGCAACGGATTCTGTCATATCGTTCTTTTATATTATACTGTCTTTTTTTTTTTTTTGTTTTGTTTTGTTTTGTTCCAACATGGCTTAATCCACTCACACATCACGCCCCTCACCGTTTATTTATTTGACCAAGTGTTGGGTATTTTGTCGTGTTCTTAATTCATTGGACCCTCTGTTCGCTGTCGCTTGCGTTTCTCGTTCTGCTCGCCTTTTGTTAGCCCCTCCTCTCCTACTCTACCGAAGAGATCTGGGTAACCGTCCTATTCTGCATATCTTCCTAGCACGAGGTCATTGTTGTATATCTGTTACGATCAGTTACACGATAATTACTATGTGCTTCCAATGCTTGTAGAAATGTTACCCATTCTCTGTAGTGTCATGACATAACGTGTAAGATTTGCCATGCCCTTCCAGAATATCTACCCTGTATTGTCATAAGTTCCTTCACACCATAGAATGCTTTCCACGACTGAGGTAAGGACTCTCGTCCTTCTCAAGAATATAATAAGCGCAATCGGCCGACGGGTCCGACTCTACCTGTGAGAAGCCATTACCCAAGAAGGCAAAGCGATTTCCTAAAAATCTCATGTTCCAGTCCTCGTATCGCACCTCAGACATGGCTTCTAGATAGTGGAGTGTGCTTCCCGGCCAAATTGCTGTGACTTTTCCTGACGTGCTGTTGCTTTTGTACCATGACCGACAGTCCTCCTCCCACACCGTCTTCTTCATGAATTCATCCTTGTGCGCGAGAAAGTCGTCGACTGCCTCCATCTTTGGTGAGAAACTGTGGATGTTCTCGGTTTGCCACCGGTTAATCATTTTTAGCATATAGTCTGCTTGGGCTTCTGTGTATATTTCAATCTAGTTAAGCTCCGGTATTTCCCTCTCCCCACTTGTTGTTGGGGTATACAGTAGTGTGAGAGGAGAAACTCACCAACCGCAATAAGCACAGGGCCATTAGCAACTGGACTATTTGGGCCAAGGAATATGAAGTAGTTCGGAAAACCTGGAGCCGCCACGCCGAGGTAGCCCTTCGGCTCCTCAGACCACGCCTCGGCTAATGGTTTACCACCTAGTCCGATGATGGGAAACCGCGGTTTAAACGACGTGTCAAAGCCTGTTCCGCAAATAAGCACCTCCACGACATGCTCTTCCCCATCTTGCATTAGGCAGCCCCTTTCTGTGATACGTTCGATTTCCCCAAAGACGACTCGCACGTTATCGGCCCCAAGTGCCTCGAGATAACCCACACCCGGAGTTCGCCGTCGACAACCCACTCCCCAAGTGGGAATAAGCTTCTCTTTCAGATCGTCTTTCAATCTCTCCTGCATCTGAGCAGTAATATTAGCACGTTCTAGTGCTTGTCCATTGCTATCCTTGAGGAATACTGGAAATATCCCATTGATAAGGCATTCCAGCTCTTTCCTATATTTGAGGTGTACACCTGGCTCTGACGTGAACCGCTGTCGCTCTTCATCGCTGAAATTACGTTGTGAGAGTCGGAAGGTGGGTACTACCCAAGTTGGGGTTCGAATAAAAGTTGTCAATTCTCTAACTTTTGGCTGGATTGCAGGCAAAACTTGAATGGCAGACGACCTGACAAAAGCTCATTAGTAAATGGAAAGCCTCACGGGCTTGTGGAAGAATTATTACCCGTTACCAATCAAGCCGACACGTTTGTCTGTCAAGTCAAACTCCTCGTCCCAATTCGCGGTGTGCATCAGCTTTCCCTTATACTCTTGCAAACCAGGTATCGCTGGCCATTTCCAGGCATTCAAAACACCAGATGCATTGATCAAGAAGTCACACGAATCCTGCAATATCTGACCCGTCTCAAGATCAACCACGTCCACTGACCACTTGGCTCTTGAGTCGTCCCACTTCGCAGCGACGACTTGGTGCTTGAACCTGCAAAATTTCCTCAAGCCATATTTGTTACTGAAGTTGACAAAGTATTGGTGAATCTCTGCGGAGCCTGCAAACACGGAAGACCAATCTGGCTTTGGCTCAAAACTATAAGTGTACGTGTGGGCGGCCACATCGCAAGCACACCTAAGCGAGAGCGGACATTATTGATATATCACACTTTCTCGTATCTAAACACAACCAAATGGAACCCACCCTGGATATCGATTCTCAAACCAGGTCCCTGAAACATCTTCATTCTTCTCGTACACCGTAAGCTCAAAGTTTTCAAACGATCTCTGAAGTTTATATGTGAAGATTAAACCAGATGCTCCAGCGCCTATGCATATAATTCTAAGAGATCGTTCCTTGTATATTGGATTTTCTAGACGCCAACTACCCTGGATGACAGTGTTGATATTGGGGTTTCCGCATTCATCTGGACCATTACGCGAGTCGGTCTCTGGAGGTGGCATAGTCGGGTTAAGTATGTCGAGACCGGGTCCCTTCTCACATTTGTATTACCAGTATAGTCAGACGGCACGACATGCCTGAACTTATGTGGATGGAACCTTTACAGTCCATCTATCTATATATGTGAGTAAATGAATCAGATTAAGGGTAGTCCATCATGGCTTGATTTCCCCTTTCCGGCTTTGACTCTTTTCTCCCCTCAGATACAAAAATGATGTGGATAATAATAATAATACCATATTATAAATTCGAATTCAATTCCCTTCGCATGGACCAACTATGGAAATTACAATGAGAACGCTGCTGCATTCTCATCCCGCTTAACTGTCCCGGATTTGTTCATCAATCTGACTTGCTTTCCCTTACTCAAATAAGGAGCGTCATCTGCCTCGCTGATATAATAGGCCCAGTCAGCCGTGGGATCCACTTCTGTCTGTGATAGTCCATTGCCGAGGTAGGCGAAACGGTTCCCCGTATACCGCACATCCCAGTCGTCGTACCGAACATCTGCAAGCGACTCCAGGTAGTGGAGTGTGCTACCTGGCCAAAGAGCGGTAACCTTCCCATCTATGGTGTTACTCTTGTACCAAGACCGACATCCTGTTGACCATACGGTTCCTTTCATGAATTCGTCTTTGTGCGCAATAAAGTCATCGACGGCCTCCACTTTTGGAGTAAAACTGTGGATGTTCTCAGTCTGCCACCGGCTAATTAGCTTCAACATGTAATCTGCTTGTGCCTCTGGGATCATTAAACATGAGTACGGGATACGTGATTTAAAATCATTCAACTGACCCATTCCGATAAGGACCGGTCCGTTTCCGATTGGACTATTGGGCCCAATGAACATGAAGTAATTTGGAAAGCCAGCCGCAGAGAATCCAAGGTAGTTTCTTGGCTCTTCCACCCACTCATCCCGTAAATCCTTCTCATTCAGACCGATCAAAGGGAATCGAGGTATGAATGACGTATCAAAGCCAGTTGCACAAATCAACACGTCGAGTTCGTGCTCTTTTCCATCTTCGCTTACGCAGCCTTTCTCGGTGATTCTAAGAATATCGCCATGAACAACGTTGACATTTTCGCGAGCGAGGGTCTCAAGGTAGCCGATTCCTGGCGTCATCCTCCTACACCCGAATGGCCACTGGGGTATGAGCTTATCCTCGAGAGATGGAGTGTTGAGTTTCTCTTTCATCGCGGCTTCTAATTGTGCGCGCGTTTGGGCCTGTATCTCACTTTTTGTCAAGAAAACACCAAAGAGCGAACTTAACCCTGATTCAATTGCCTTCCTGTACTGTGTGTGAACTTCATGGTTTTCTGAAAATGTCTTCTTTTCTTCTTCTGTATACACGCGTCCCTCGAGGCCTCGCACAGGGGAAACCCAAGTTGCCCCACGTATGAAAGTAGTGATCTCTCGAACGATGGGGTGCACAGCTGGAAGCACCTGGATCGCTGATGACCTAATGAACAATGTTGGTTGTTATTCTTCTCTCCCGAGGTAATACACAAACATACCCATTGCCAATGATGCCAACGTGTTTGTCTTTCAAGTTTACGTTGCCATTCCATCTGGCAGTATGAAGAAGGTCGCCTTTGAAGTCTTCAAGTCCTGGAATTGCAGGCCATCTCCAATTATTCAGCACCCCAGTGCCATTGATCAAGAAGTCACAGGATTCGCTGAAAGTTTTTCCTGTATCATGGTCCAATACTTCTACATTCCACTTGCCGGCCTGGTCATTCCACCTAGCACCGACGACCTGATGCTTCAACTTGCAATATTTCATCAGATCATACTTGTTGCTGAATCTGGTGAAGTATTCATAGATTTCGTCTGACCCTGCATAAGTAGACGACCAATTTGGGTTGGGCTCGAAGCTCCAGGTATATGTATGCGCAGGTATATCACAGGCGCACCTGTACAATAGCCAATCAGACTCCCCCGTCATACTAGATGAATCATTGAAACACACCCTGGGTATTTGTTCTCATACCAAGTACCAGAGATATCCGCATTTTTCTCATAGACCGTGAGCTGGAAATTCTGGAATGACCGTTGAAGTTTATAGGCAAAAAGTAACCCGGAGGCGCCATAGCCGATGCATATAATCTTAATTGGCCGTTCCTGGTGGATGGGACTGTTCAGGCGCCATTTATTGGAACCCACAGGGTCTTCAGGTAGATGAGGGACATCGTTTGGCATTGTGGTTGAAGACTATGGAATCCTGGGAGTTTATGTATAACAATATTGGCAGTGGGTATATATATATGTCTACACTTGTAGCGGCTACAGTTGGAAGCCGGCGTGAGGAGTTGAAAACCAGAAAATCGGCTGGCACGTGAAGATGTCGTCGTTTGCACTTGAAAGGCTGGGTGATACGATATGTAGTGACTGGACCTTGTCAGAAACTCGGACAACGGGATGTTATCACCCCCGCTACTGCGATCATTATGAAACTGAATCATGATGTATGACGGCCCGCCTCCACTTCTTTCGAAAGGGTACTACAGTACTAGAAAGTAAAAACCTGGCAACTGACATGCCAAGCCTCCACTTTTGGTGGCTACCCCATCTGTTGTGGATAAAAGAAGCAATTTAAAGAATACCTTGTCCTTGTGACTTGGTTCTTCGGGCCCCACTACGGGAAAATTATGTCCTACTAATTGACTCAAGTGTTGCTGTATGGGTAGTACCGAGATACATTTAATATTTAATAATGAACTGAATACAATTGCTTGGGCAGGTTCCCAAGGAAGAGTGATTTATTCGGGGTTCTTATGACTTCTATTCGAAGATGCCTTCGTCACGGTGTATTTACCTGTATTGTCACCACAAGTAGTCATAAGCAATTGGTTGTTTATCTGCCCACTAGCAGCTCCATCGCGAGCTTTCATCAGCTTCTCCCTCAGCTTTCTTTGTTGCTTGACTCAGGTCTTTACATTATTAACTGCCTCGATTGGGTGGACTTTGTGAACTGTCAAAAACTTTTGCAGAGCTGCCATAAACAACTCATGTTCCGATGCGCATATACCTACGGAGGTGCTCATTATTCCTACCGAAAGTGGCAGAGATTCTTCAAGTACGGGAAGAAGCGTTGACAAGCTTCGAGGAGACTACCAACGACAAAGAGTTTCGCCAAGGGTCGTGAATGAAAAAATAAATAAATAATAAACGAGATGTTCACAAATTTGGCACAATTCTGGTCGAACAAGATTCAAACAAGCTAGTGTTGTGTGCCTAGTAAATTGAACTCAAGTTATTCAGGAAATATACTACAGATCTCGTGCCGGGTCACTAACTAAGCAGGGGTAAAGATCTATTTAACCGTTGGGACGGATACAGCGCATTAGATGCAACAGGAAGCATCCAAGATGGTTCTCTATCAGACCCAATTCTTCGAAAGGAAATCGCCTCCAAGCAGCCCTTGACCCTCTACCCTTCCACAGTAGGACTCGATTATCGTCTAAAATAGACGGACAAGCCTACCTTGGCAGGAACACTTACGTCCCTTGAATTCCAAACTTAGAACTCTAACCTCTTGTTCTAACTTGTCTTCTCAAGATCCCTACATTCGTCCTTCGCCTTTGTGCGTTACGAGCCTGAAGCTGTCTCTGGGGCACTGCTACCCTTGGGCTTGTCCTTTGTTTCCTTTGCGATCCAGGCCGGGACATTCTTGACTGCTTCTATCGGGCGTACCTTGTGAACCATCAAGAAGCCCTGTAAAGCCGCCATGGATATCTCGCGCTCTGGGATGGCATCTGCAAATGAATCCGCCAACATACTCAATTTGTTGTGCGATAGCCGCGGCGTCCGTTTTTGGTGCAGCATACCGGTAATCATCTCAACGTGAGTTCCATTTAACATGGGTTTGTTTTCGGTTGATGATTCTGATATGTCAATCAAATCATCTACCATCTCGGCGCCACCCTCAGGACGCTGGCTTGCATGCTTCTCGTCATTAAATTCTTTGTGTTTCATATCCTTCATAGACTCTGGGACGTAAAAGGTTCTGTAAAGTTCTCGGGCTTGGTATTTGCTAGCGAGCTTGAATTCAATATGCACATCCATACGACCTGGGCGGCATAATGCGGGATCGAGAGAGGTATACTTGTTTGTCGTCGCGAACAAAATCCGGCCTTCCTGCGCACTGACACCATCCAAGGCATTAAGAAGCCCACTAAGGCTAACCCTGCTTAACGAGGAATTTTGACCAGGAGGCTGCTGGGGTTTCCTGGGATCTTTTAACGGATCATTCTCAACCTCAGTGTCTTTCTCTCGGGTGATTGATTGTGTTAGCGCAGCGTCAATGTCTTCCATCAGGGCGATGCAACGTTCTTTGTACTAATGAGCCGCCGAAGTAGTGAATATATGCGTCACAAACTTACCAGGCAGTTCAGTGATTAGCTCAGTCAAACCTGTATCGTCCAGACCTGCACGAGATAGAGTGATGACGTAGATATCTAGCCCTAGTTCACCAGCTATGCTGTGAATAATACTAGTTTTTCCCGACCCTGGAGCACCATACTAATGATCACAAGTGAACAACAGATTACTTAAATAACACAAACATGGAAGGACTCACCAGGAGATAACCGCGACGGAATGGAATACCACGATCAGCGTACCAGTCCCTGCTTTGCAGGAAATCTTTTGCATCTGCTACTAGGTCATCCTTCATACCAGGGTCTAATATGATGGAGTCTAAAGGACGCTTGGGACGGGTTGCAATTTGCTTCCAACAGTTGGAGCTGCGGAACAGGATGAACAAGGTCCGGAGTATACCAGTAATAATGAAACTCACGAATCAGAGACGTAAATTGTAATGATATTATTCTGCGCAGCAGTATATGCCCTTTTAGCTTCAAGTAAGAGCTCATTGAGAACTTGATGACTACGGGTGAGTATCCTATAACGCCAGTGTCAAATTAGATGGACATATCGAGCAGGGAAAGTGATGTTACCGAATCTGCAAAGACTCCTCACGAGTGCGAAAGTAGTTGTTTTGAAGTTCACGCTCGAAACGAGTAACATTTATCCAATGTCGCTTATACCAAAATGAAAGACTGTTTGTCGTTGCCGGCACATATGAAAGGTTACGTTTGCCAGCGGTCAAGGCATCCGGGTCCTGTTCTTCGCCTGGCACCAAAGTGGCCATTCCTGGGAGGGACAGTGATCGTGTACTGACTTTGAGTGTTCGTGCTTGGGCTTAAGTAGCAGTGAGTCAATCAGGATATCTTTAAATAACATTCAAGACGTACACCATGATGGATGTTGTGAAAGCCAGTGCATAATCCAACCTTGAAGGAAAGTAAGTAAGAAAACCAGCGGTGTTCATTTCAAAAAAGTGTGGCTTACGAAAACTGTCATCTTCGTCATCGAATGTAGCAGTGATAAACAAGGACTCTTTCACGGTTTGGAATAAAGAAGAAATAAAGCGTCGACATGCTTCGAGGAAGCCACCAACAACAAGGAGCTTGAGCCAATCACGAAGTGTCGAAAGCGAAAAGAGGAGTGTGACGAGGGATGAGATGCTCGTCAAGTTTGAGGTAGTCATTGGGGAGACAGTACTCCGATGCACAGATCCATCTGTTAGGCCAGGTGATAAGGTTGGAGATGCAATCGATCCTGTACTTATGTTAGAAGCGTTTACTCCACCATTCTCTTCGAGGAGTGTGGAGAGAACTTGTTGAAGAACGATCAATGGCGAAGCCAGCTTGAATAAGAGGAAGTAGATTTCCGTTTTTTCTCATTCAACAGTCGGAGTACTTTATACTCGGGGCATTTCATCGGATGAGTCAAAGAACCAAAAGGGCACGGCAAGTAGACAGTCGGAGCTGGGCACGTTGCAGCCACGCGGATTCTGACCGAGTCAAGTGAGCTGCTGTGCTGACATTGACAATTGAAAAAATACAAGGGATCCTAGGAACATGATAGCCGCTCCTGAGCTACAGGCGCGTTTGTTAAGATTCCGGTACCGATTGATGCTGGGATGACTATTGCTGGGTCGACAGACGAGGGAGTAAGAGTAGAGTGGATGAACGTATTCTAATCAAAAGGGTCGTCTCTCATCACTTACAAACAACAACACCGCTATGAACGCCGAGAAACCCTTCGACTTGACAGCTTTGGCAGACGTCATCATTCGTTCATCCGATAACATCGACTTTCATGTACTCCAGGCCCTTCTTCGTCTTGTATCCCCAATTTTCAGGGATATGTTCTCACTCTCTTCCGGTCTGGACAACCAAGATGATCACATCAAAAATGGACTTCCCATCATCGACCTCCCTGAAGACAGCGAATCACTCCACTTTCTTCTCACCATCATATATCCCCATATCGATGAACCCAAGTTAGATGATTGTCACTTGATCTGGAAAGTTTGTAAAGCCGCCCAAAAATACTGTATGGATATCATCGAGGGCAAGCTCAGAAAACTGGTGCTTGCATCCGACAGGATGAATGCCGAAGCATTTAGGATGTACGCTATTGCGGTTGAACTAGGTTGGATGGACGTTGTTACGATTGCGGCACAGAATACCCTCGGGGTGCCCTTGCGAGAATTACCTCATATTCATGAATTACAGAGGATCACTGGTGGAGATTTCTACTCCTTCCTACAGTACCGGTTTAGATGCGACAATGCACCTGAGGCTCAGCATAACACAATCCAGTTTGAAGATATGAAGAAGGCTAAAAATCCCCAGAGCAGGTCTCGGATAGCTCTTTCGATGATGATAACCTTACTCCTGAAGATGCTAATGGACCATTTGATTCACAGGCTTCAGCAGATATCATCATTCGTTCATCCGACCTGGTAGATTTTTATGTCATTGAATTGATTCTTTGAGCGGTATCGCCAGTTTTCAAAGGCCAAATTGCGTCCTGTCGAGGAAACAGTGATGCCGAGATGAAGAATGGACTCCTTATCGTCCGAGTAGAAGAGACAAGCCACACACTTTATCACCTTTTCTGCCTGGTCTATCCTTATGTAAATCATCACCTAGAAGACACGGGTCTGTTCTTTTGCCTTGCGATAGCTGCACGGAAATTCGAGATGCCCCTCATTGAGGACAAGCTCGAACAGTACTTAGCTTCATCAACATTATTGACTGAAGATCCACTTCGAATCTTTGCAATTGCTATTCCTTTTGCATGGGAGGATGTCATAAAGAAAGCAGCATTGAACACCTTGGCCAAGCCGCTCAAGGACATGGTATATGTTGAAGAGTTGGAGCATATTACAGGCATGGACCTCTGCCTTCTGGTGGATTATAGATTCAGATGTGTCGATGCTGTATCTCGAGTCGTCAAAAAATTAAACAAACAATATCTTTTTGAACATGGTTTGTTAAACCAAAATGCTTCCAAGTCAGGGCCCACCCGACGTCACAATACCATTAGGAGTTATGTGACTGAAAGCCTCCGAGCTTGTCCGCGGGGTTCCAGCATCACACAAATCGATCACAATTTACAGAAAAGAATTGAAACGGTTCTCAACACATTTGAACATCATGAAAGTGGTGAATCGAAAGCGAGAGCAGTCTTCAAATTGCTGAGGGGTTTGGATAGTCTCGCTGTGGGGGTAGATGAAGCAGTTTCCAAGGTAATTCTAATCTATCCTGTTTGCCAGTTTATTTGATACAATTCGTATATGGTTACAGGTTACCCTCACTATTGATCGTCCCAACAATTCAGCTATATCGACAGTTGTGGACACTGCGGAGAACAGAACCACTATTCCATGAATGTGATTTGATATTGGAAGATAGCAAGCAATTCACAACTCAGTCAAGTTGGGCTTCAAGCTTCAGGAATCTTCCCCATCATAGGACGATTGATCACGCAGAGCGTGAAGAAGTCAACTAACTGCCTGTGAAGTAAATTTGAACTTCCAATGAATTAGACTTACGAAATCAAGTGGCATGTGTGTATCCGATGACTGACTGTGCAGATTATCTTGGTCATCAGAAGCAATGCCCCTACAGCATGCATGCAGGGTTCAGACAACATCTTGTTATATATGGCGAACTTCACTTTTCAGCGGTATCCAATGACCAGTAACCACCCCTTCGATTCAACAGCCTATGCAGATGTCATCGTTCGCTCATCGGACCAGGTTGATTTCTATGTAATACGTTCCTTACTCTGCTACGTATCACCTATTCTCAGCGACATGTTCCAATTGAACCATGGACCTGCTGCTGACGAGAACGTTACAAAAGATGGGTTGCCGATTATCGATTTTGTAGAGGACAGTGAGACACTGAACCTCCTTCTCACTATTGTCTATCCTTATGAAAGGGAGCCCAACCTCAAAGACTGCAAATTATTTTGGAAGGCTTGCAAGGCGGCGCAAAAGTACTGCATGGACGTTATTGAACGCAAACTTCGAGTGTTGGCGGGAACGTGGAAGTTGATGGAAAGTGAACCACTCCGAATGTATGCGATTTTGGTCAACCTTGGTTGGCATGATATGTCAATGCTCGCTGCTCGAAACACTTTGAACACACCATTGGGAAAGCTACTCGGTGTTGATGAACTGCGCGAAATAAGCGGCTCGGACTACTTCATGTTCTTGGAGTACCGTTTGAGGTGCACCAGGTCAGCGAGGCCTCAGCAAGAATTATTGATTCAACCAATAAAGGACTCCCCTTCGATACAATCAAACACGCTTCCCGTGCAGGCAGATGGGTTGAGGAAGCCAACACACGAAAAAGGACTATTTGATTCCTCAGCCAAAGCAGACATCATCCTCCGCTCATCTGATTCAATCGATTTCTTCGTCCTGGAGTCCCTTCTCCGAGTTGTTTCTCCAGTCTTTGACGACAGGTGTTCAGCCTCTACGGAAAGCAATGGCAAGCTCACAGTGGACAGCGAACTGCCATTGATGCAAGTAGAGGAAGATAGTGAAACTCTTCGTTACCTTCTCCTCATTTATCACTACGAGGATGAGCTGCCCATTCAGAACGCTGCACTTTTTTCGAGTGTTGCCTTTGCAGTGCGGAAATATAAGATGTCTGCCATTGAAAGTAGGCTCCAAAGACATCTTGTTGGATCTCCGTTGTTGTCCAAGAAACCACTACAAGTCTATGTGAGGGCGATTCAGTTAGGTTCGAGGGTAGCAGCTGAGTTAGCCGCCAAGAACATGCTTTCACAAGACATTCAAGGCATGTCATACGTTGAAGGTCTCGAATATATAACGGGCATGGACCTTCATCACCTTATGGAATATCGATTTAGATGTGGAGATGCGGCTTTGGCAGTTTTCGTGCAAGCTGATATGAAAGACTTATACGACAACGGGAGGCTAACAAACAAGCTCAGTGATCAAGGTTCAAACAGCTGTCGGAAGGAGCCATATCAGATCCTTGAGTCTTTCACTGCTGAACGCTTGAAAGCCCGTCCACGAGGATTCACCATCACAGAAGTCGATGATAGTTTGAAGCAGCGATTCGCCCAATTGCAGTCAATATACAATTCTTCGCACACCTCCACTGAAAAAGCAGAAGGACCGTGGAAACTATTGAGGGGTTTACATAGGCTTGCGGCCGAAGTAGAAGAAGCAGTTTCCAAGGTCATAATTCAACCTTGAACCGCCTCTAACGCTACTTATAAATGTTTATACTTTCGTTATTACAGGTTCCACTTGTGTTTGACAACAATGTCAATGCGAAGGAGTGATGCGATTCAAGAGTCATTAAAAGAATACCGTGGCCACGGTGAGAGTGAGCCATTTTATACCTCTCACACCCTTCTCTTCCCCCAGTTTGAACATACGTTCCGTTTCTAGATATACTACTTAATATCAAGCAGTAAAGTTTACACATCAACCACCCAAATTTTGCCATGCCATATTAGCATATACATTGAACATATTCAAAAATAAGGAATAGTTGAATTGAAAGGCCTGTCCTTATGTAGCACGATACATAAGAGACTCGCGAGATTGGGTTTGCATTTTGCATCCGTATATTGACTTTGCATTAGATGCGTGACAACTTTAGTAATCAGAAGCTCTTACAGCAACAACACGCTGGCCAACAGAGGCAACGAAGATGGTACTAGAAGGCGAGCTAGTCACACAGGATCACGCTTTCCAATGTCTCCCATGGACACCAAGAGTCCCCTTGATCCTACAGCCTATGCAGACGTCATCATTCGTTCATCTGACAATGTCGACATACGCTCCTTGCTCTGCTACGTATCACTTCCTCTCAGAGACATGTTTCAATTGAATCACGGTCCTGCAGCTGAACAGAATGCCACAAAAGATATATTACCAATCGTTGATTTCACAGAGGACAGCGAGACGATTGGGATGCTTCTCAACCTTGTTTATCTTTACACAAAGAACCCCGTGCCAAAAATTGCAACTTGTTTTGGAAGGTTTGCAAGGCGGCGCAGAAGTACTGCATGGACGTTATCGAACGTAAACTTCGAGAGTCGGCACAAACGCGGACGCTGATGGAAAGTGAACCACTTTGAATGTATGCAATCATGGTCAACCTCGGTTGGCATGGCCTGACCATTCATGCTGCACGAAACACCCTTGATACACCGCTAGAAAACTTGGCTGGTGTTGACGAGCTACGAGCCATAAGTGGTACAGATTACTACACCTACTTGGAGTACCGACTAAGGTGCAGCAGGTCAGCGAACCCCAAAATGAACAATTGATGAACCCACAAGATGCTTCATCTTTACCAAAATCGGAAGCAGTGCTAGCGCAAGTAGATGGGCTGGACAAGACTAGGCCCCCGAGAGATAGTAGAGAACCTTTTGGCCCCTCAGCCAAACGAGCCGACATCATTCTACGTTCATCTGACTCGATCGACTTTTTCGTACTGGAATCCCTTCTTCGGATTGTCTCGCCATTCTTCGAAGATATGCGTTCAGCAAATCAGGAAAGCAACGACAAGGTGACAGCAGACTCAGAGAGCGGGCTGCCAGTAATGCAGGTAGACGAGAACAGTGAAACACTTTATCACCTTCTCCTGATCTACCCTTACGAGAAGTCACACATTCAAGATGGTGGCTTATTCATGAATGTAGCTGCAGCAATACGAAAATATGTCGAGAAGAGGTTTATAAGACAACTCGTCGGATCGGCCTTCTTGTCCAATGAGCCCCTAAGCGTCTATGCCAAAGCCATCACCCTGGGTTGGAAAGAGATAGCGGAGTTGACAGCAAAGGAGACACTTTCACAAGGCCTTCAGGACATGACACACATCGAAGAACTGGATTATATAACAGGCATGGACCTCCATCATCTCATAGAATATCGGTTCAGATGCGGAGCTGCAGCCTCTGATGTTCAAAAGAGTGGGCAGGCGGAAACTCTTTAGTAACGGAATTTTAATCTATCAAGAGGATCATACGGATCACGACGATTTCTAGACTGGGCTTGAGATTTCCATTGCTGAAAGCTTAAAAGTCCGTCCACGAGGATCCACAATCACAGAGATTAATGATCATTTGGAAAACATGATTGGCCGGATTATGAACCTTCGCACAAAAGTCCCAAAAGCCCAAGCAGTGCGCAAACTGTTGAAGGCTCTGTAAGAGCTAGCGGTGGGAGTAGAACAAGCAGTTTCCGGGATTATTATCATCTTGCTCATTTTCCAAGACATTAAGGAAACTAACATTTCATCTATGTTGTGCCCGTGATTGACCAGGGTGCGAGGGTAGAGCAGTCAGAGAATGAATCCGCAGAACTAACTCCTGGTTGGATTGTATGAACTGGAATGACAGCAGAAATTGGATTTAGTGTCAGTGGTCAAACTACATACTGTTGGAACGACACAAGCACCACGGTACCTCTTGAATACAGATATCAGCCAGTACGATTTACTCATCTACCATCCAAACTTCCCATGCCATAATAGCGTAGACATTGAACATATCCAAAAATGGGGAATAGTTGTATCCAAAGGCCTGTCCTTATGTGGCAAGGTTTACAGGGAACTCACAGGATCGAAGCTTGGCATACTAGCATGTTGTACCTTCTATTGACTGCGCAGCAGACGCAGAGTCTATGACAGCTTCGGCCATCAGAGACCCACACAGCAACAGCATGCAGGCCAACACGAGGCAAGACTGTATACTTATAAGATAAGTTAAACTTGATCATGTCTCTTAATGATATCCATGGATGCCAAGAGCCCCTTCGACTCAACTGTCTATGCAGATGTCATCATCTGCTCATCCGACAGTGTCAATTTCTATGTAATACGCTCCTTGCTCTGCTGTGTATCACTCCCTCTCAGAGACATGTTCCAATTGAATCGTGGTCCTGCAATCGAACACAACGTCATGAAAGATGGATTACCAGTCATAGATTTCGCAGAGAACAGCGAGACACTTTACCTCCTTCTCACCCTTCTATACCCTCGTGGCGAGGAACCTGGTCTCGATGATTGCAGCTTGTTTTGGAGGGTTGGAAAGGCTGCGCAGAAGTACTGTATGGATGTTATTGAAGCCAAACTTCAGAGACTAATTCGCTCGTCGACGTTGATGCAAAGTGAACCACTTCGAATGTATGCAATCCTGGTCAACCTTGGTTGGAACGAGATTGCATCTCTCGCTGCTCAAAACACACTAGCGACACCGTTGGAGAAATTAGTTGGTGTTAATGAACTGCGGGAAATAAGCGGAGCAGATTACTACACATTCTTGGAGTATCGATTGAGGTGCAGCAAGTCAGCGAAACCTGAAAACGAACGATTAATTCGTCCATCAGGAATCCTCCCTTTACTATATTCAGTCGACACTGCACCACCACAGGTCGAGGGACTGGAAAAGAGTGGTCTCCCAATGCATAGTAAAGAGCCATTCGACTCTTCAGCAAGAGCAGATGCCATACTACGTTCATCTGACTCAGTCGACTTCTTCGTACTGGAGTCTATTCTTCGAATTAGTTCACCAGTGTTTGAAGACACATTTTCGGCAAATCGTGCAAGAAATAGTGGTATTGAAACGAATGACAAACTGCCAGTGGTACCAGTAGAGGAGAGGAGTGAAACTCTTCGTCAGCTGCTTCTTCTCATCTATCCTTATGACGACGAGTCCATCATTCACGATGTCGTGTTATTCTCGAATGTCGCTGTAGCTGCACGGAAATATAAGATGTCTGCTGTTGAGAAGAAGCTTCAAAGGCAACTCGTAGGATCGCCATTGCTCTCCAAAGAACCGCTACAAGTTTACACGAGAGCAGTTAGCTTGGGTTTCAAAGAAGCAGCTGAATTGGCAGCGAAGAGCATGCTCTCACAGGAGCTTCAAGACATGACATACGTCAAAGGATTGGACCATATAACGGGCATGGACCTCCATCATCTTTTAGAATATCGATTCAAGTGCGGGGATGCAGCTCTCATGGTTTGGGAGATGGTGGACAAGAGGGAGCTATTTGACTCGGAATATGGAAGATCGTCCTATAACCGAACTTCGATGAATTATTGGACATCGCGACGTTATGACACCCTGGATAAATCCACTGCTGAGAAGTTGAAAGCCCGTCCACGGGGATCCACGATTACAGAGTTTGATGATCAATTGGTGCAGAAAATTGCTGAAATTCCAGAAATGAGTGATAGATATCACGATGGTATCCTCAGAGCGGAAGCAGTATGCAAATTTTTGAAGTCTCTGCAAAGGATTGCAGCGGAAGTGGAAGACGAGGTTTCTAAGGTTATTATCATCCCTCTCATGTTCCAACAGCGCTGATTTCCTTTTCAGGTTCCACTTGTAGTTGATGGTGATACCGACGTGGAGTTGCCTCAGGCTGCCAGTGGTACTAGGTAAAGGTGATTACAGTGACCGTATTGTTCCTTAACTAGTGATGGAAAGATTCGATAGTTTTGGACGAACCAGCCAGCAGCGTAATAGCTTGCCTGGCTGGCTCTATCACTGGATATTGAACAAATGGAAGGAATGTAAGGAGTGAATTAGAAAAGCTACTAGTAGGTGAGATTTGGTTGTCACGTGATCTTTGCATGAAGCAGAACCGCTCCCTCAGTCTTTCGTCCCAAACCAGCAGCAGTGCATTACACAGAACATACTCACCCCTGGTGTGTTCATCCATAGTCTGCTCAGTAATTCTATCCTCTCTTTAAAACCACCTTCCAAGCCCAGTGTAGTCACAGGTAAGGAAGCCATCTGCGTGATAACAGTTCAACATTCAACTTCCGGCTCCTATCCCGCACAACATAACTCCGGGGCACACAACCGGCATGTATCTCAATCGTAAAACCTGTTCTCACTTGCTATTTATCATCTCAGCTGGCCAGCGAACTAGATCAATCACGGAAATACCCGAGAAAGAGAGAAGCACCTCATGGATTGCATCCTATCTGCATCCTACCATTGGTTGCGCAGTCGGCGCAGAGCGCCTATAGTGGCTGCGGCAATTAGAAGTCCTTAGGGCAACAACATGTGGGCCAACATGAGGCGAGATAGTATTGCTATAAATCAAGTTAAAATTGATCATCTTACTCAGGGACTTCCATGGATGCCCAATGCCCCTTCGATTCGACAGCCTATGCAGATGTCATCATTCGTTCATCTGACAGTATCAATTTCTATGTGATACGTTCCTTCCTTTGCTATGTATCTCCCATCCTCAAAGATATGTTCCAATTGAATCACGGACCTGCAGCCGAACAGAATGCCACAAAAGATGGATTGCCGATCGTTGATTTTACAGAAAACAGTGAGACGTTAAACCTCCTTCTCGCACTTATATACCCTCGCGGTGACGAGCCCAATCTCAATGGGCATGAATTGTTTTGGAAGGTTGGCAAGGCTGCGCAGAAGTACTGCATGGACGCTATCGAATTCAAGCTTCGGAGATTAGTTCGCTCGTCGAAGTTGATGCAAAGTGAACCACTTCGCATGTATGCCATCCTAGTCAACCTTGGTTGGTGGGATATTGCAGCTCTCGCTGCCCAAAACACTCTAACGACACCACTGGAAAACCTGGTTGGTGTTGATGAACTGCGAGCAATAAGCGGAAAAGATTATTTCACATTCTTGGAGTATCGATTGAGGTGTAGGAAATCAGCGAATCCCTTGAAGGAACAGTTGATGAGCCCACCAGACGGCTTGCCACTACTACCACACCCAGACACTGCACCAATGCAGATAGATGGGTCGAGCAAAAACAGTCTCCCATCACATAGTAAAGAACCATTCGGTGCTTCAGCAAGAGCAGACATGATACTACGTTCATCTGACTCCGTTGACTTCTTCATACTTGAATCCTTTCTTCGAATCATTTCGCCAGTCTTCGAAGACAAGTGTTCAATGAATCAAGCAAGTAATGGTGGAGTCACAGCGAGGAGCAGACTGCCAGTGATGGAGGTTGGGGAAAATAGCAGAACGTTACACCACCTTCTTCTCCTCATCTACCCATACGATGATCAGCCACCCCTTCAAGATGCCGAGTTATTCTCAAACGTCGCAGCCGCAGCACGTAAATATAAGATGACGGGCATCGAGAAGAAGCTCGAAGGGTATCTTGCTGGATCGTCATTAATGTCTAGTGAGCCACTACTGATCTACGCAAGAGCGATCAGCTTGGGTTGGGGGGAGACAGCAAAATCTGCAGCGAAGAGCATGCTTTCACAGGATCTCCAGGACATGACATACGTCAAAGGATTGGAGTATATAACAGGCATGGATCTTCAGCATCTTATGGAATATCGGTTCAGGTGTGGTAGTGCAGCTTCCACGGTTCTGACAAAGGCGGACAAGAGGGAATTATTTGAAAACGGGAATTTAATCAGCAATCAAAGCGTTCAATGTATAATGGGTTACCAACAATCGCGCCAATATGACGCTCTTGAGAGTAACACTGCTGAAGTCTTGAAAGCTCGGCCTCGAGGGTCCACCATTACAGAGATCAATAATCACTTGAAGACAAAAATCACTCAGATCCAAGAATCATTCGACTATTATGAGCATTCTTCCGCAAGAGCAGAAGCAGTATGTAAATTGCTGAAGGCTCTACAAGTACTTGCCGTGGCAGTGGAAGAAGCAGTTTCCAAGGTTATTATCATTCGGCTTATCTCTCAAAAGGGATTTCAAGGCGCTAACATAATGTTGATTGGAACAGATTCCGCTCGAAGTTGACCAGGGCGCGAATGTGTAGAAAGGTGATAGTCTATAAAGAGTCTCAGTTACGTCTATGCGTACTGAGGTGAGATAGAGGGAGAACTGTCTATATATACGTTCGAGGTATTAGTCCAAGCGGGAGAGAGAAAGTGGTGCACAATGGGGACTGTGGTTAGACCAAGCGCTGGGTGGGCGCACAAAGCGCTGAGTGGGCGCATCAAGCGCATCAGTTGTGGAGTGTCCCCTTGTGCCGTTCAACAGAATGTAGGAGCATGATTGCACTGGTGGCGGAAAACGGTGGTGTTATGATTATGTACAGATTTCTTAGCGAGCCAATGAAAGTGAATGAGAGCGCAAGAAGATGTAAGGCGGGCTCAAGTTCAAAAGGTGTTTACGGTCGCACGATCTACTTACGTCCCAGCAAACCAAAGTAGTTGCCGATACTTCTATGAAACACAGAGCGGGCACTCCTTACCCACTGTTCCGAAGGCTTGAGTCACATAACACTTGATATTGAGCATTTTTACACATCAGCAACTCAAGTCCGTTTTCGAAATCTCATGCATGTTGAGTCTATCCAAGGAAAGAAATAGTTGAATCAAAAGGTCAGTCCATATGTAGCGAATATACAAAAGACTCACAGAATTGCAATTGTATTCTTATGTTGACTGCGCAGTAGATGTGTGACGAGTTTGGTCATCAGAAGCTCTTACACTGGCAGCAACAACATGCGGGCCAACATGAGGCGATGAAATGTATAAGGCAAGTCAAACTGGATTACGTCTTCAATGACTTCCATGAGTGCCAAAAGCCCCTTCGACTCAACAGCGTATGCAGATATCATCATTCGGTCATCCGACAACATCGATTTCTATGTGTTACGTTCATTCATCTGTTACGTATCACTTCCCCTCAGAGACATGTTCCAGTTGAATCACGGTCCTGCAATCGAACATAATATCGTAAAAGACGGGTTACCGATCATCGATTTCGCAGAGGACAGTGAAACAATTGAGATGCTTCTCAACCTTGTTTACCCTTGCACAAAGAAAACCCGTACCAAAGACTGCAACTTGTTTTGGAAGGTTTGCAAGGCGGCGCAGAAGTACTGCATGGATATTATAGAAGGTAAACTTCGAGAGTCGGCACAAACACGGACGTTGATGGAAAGTGAACCACTTCGAATGTATGCAATCATGGTCAACCTCGGTTGGCATGACATGGCCATTCATGCTGCACGAAATACCCTTGATACACCGCTAGAACACTTGGCTGGTGTCGACGAGTTGCGAGCCATAAGCGGTACAGATTACTACACCTACTTGGAGTACCGATTAAGGTGCAGCAAGTCAGCGGAACCTCAAAATGAACGGCTGATAAGGCCGCAAGGTGCTTTGCCTTTACCGAATTCAGAAGCAATGCCAGCGCAAGCAGATAGGCTGGAAAGGGCTAGTCCCCCAAAAGATAGTAGAAAACCATTTGACTCCTCGGCCAAAAAAGCGGACATCATTCTACGTTCATCTGATTCGATCGACTTTTTCGTACTGGAACCCCTTCTTCGGATTGTTTCGCCAGTCTTCGAAGACATGTGTTCAGCGAATCAGGAAAGCAATGACAGGATAACAGTGGAGAGCAAACTGCCAGTTATGCAGGTAGACGAGAGCAGTGGAACGCTTTATCACCTTCTCCTCCTGATCTACCCTTACGAGAAGTTACTCATTCAAGATGGTGACTTATTCTTGAACGTAGCCGCAGCGGTACGAAAATATCAAATGTTTGATGTCGAGAAGAACCTTATAGGACAACTCATCGGATCCCCGTTGCTTTCCAACGAGCCTCTGCGAGTTTATGCGAAAGCGATTAGCTTGGGTTGGAAGGAAACAGCTGGATTGGCAGCGAAGGCCACACTGTCACAGGATCTTCAGGGCATGACATACGTCGAAGAACTGGAGCACATAACGGGCATGGACCTCCATCACCTTATTGAGTATCGATTCAGATGTGGTAGTGCTGCCTCCACGACTTTCGAAAAAGTGGATCCTAGAGAATTATTTGAGTATGGGAATCTGTGCTATGACGAGAATTCTTATTCCCGGGAATGGCAGGGATACAGTGCCAATCACATTCTTGAAAACTTGAAAGCCCGTCCACTAGGATCTCCTGTCCCAACGTTTGATGAACATTTGGAACAGACAATCGCCAGTCTTCATCCAATACGTTATCGTCATTCTGATTGCACTGGAAGAGCCCAAGCAGTATGCAGGCTACTACGAGCACTGCAAGAACTGGCAGCGGTAGCAGAAAAGGCAGTTTCGAAGGTTATTATCATCAGCTCATCTTTCAATGAAAGCTGACATATTGCTATAGGTTTCGCTCATAATTGACTAGGGTGGAAATATAGAGCCGCAGAGTAGGGAGAGCATTATGTACTAGTACAATTTCCTTCAAAATCACATGATGAGAGCAAACACCACCGCCTACCGCCACTCCACTCCCATCACACAATAACGGGAACATATAGCATAGCGACAACCAGTAGTAAATTACAGCACCACCTAGCAAAAACATCAAGGATTGTGTCGCCTTCTGACCTGTCGCCGCCTCGCGGGGGCGTGGGTGTGGCATCAGCACGATCAAATACAAGTGATGGGTTGAGCACGCCGCATCCCGTTTTGTGTATGCTTCCACCAACATGTATACATCAGCCTACCCCACTTGTAAACACAAAGGGGCTAGGGACACGTCGTGCAACATGCCATGCGCATATACGTGAACAGAAGGGATGCAATCATGTGTTTCCAGAGGCGAGGTTATTAGAATTGGTGTGTATGGTGTGTGCCTGCATAGCATGTTGAGTGTATCCAAGGACAAAAATAGCGAAGGGCTGATCCATATGTAGTGGATATACAAGAAACTCACCAAATCAAATTTGCAGTCGTATCCTTATGTTGATTGCGCAGTAGATGAGTGATGGGTTTGGTCACCAGAAGCTCTTACATGCAGGCCAACATGAGGCGACGAAAATGTATTAGGCGAATTGAACTGGATTACGTGCTCCAATGACTTCCATGAATGCCAAAAGCCCCTTCAACTCAACAGCATATGCAGATATCATCATTCGGTCATCCGACAATGTCGATTTCTATGTGTTACGTTCATTCATCTGTTACGTATCACTTCCCCTTAGAGACATGTTCCAATTGAATCATGGTCCTGCAATCGAACATAATATCGTAAAAGATGGATTACCAGTGATCGATTTCGCAGAGGACAGCGAGACACTTGAGCTGCTTCTCACCCTAATCTACCCTTACGCAGAGGAATACAGTGTCAAGGACTGCAACTTGTTTTGGAGGGTTTGCAAAGCAGCGCAGAAGTATTGCATGGACGTTATCGAACGTAAACTTCAGAAGTCGACAGAATTGCAGAGGTTAATAGCAAGTGAACCTCTTCGAATGTATGCGATCACGGTCAACCTCGGTTGGTACGACATGTCAATTACAGCTGCACGAAATACCCTTGATACACCGCTGGAAAACCTAGTCGCTGTTACCACACATTCCTGGAGTACCGGATCAGATGTAAAAAGTCGGAGACGCCTCAGCAAGAACGATTGATCCAACCACCAAAGGCTTCATCTTCATCACAATCAATTGCACAATTAGAGCCAACACAAGGGAAAGGGCCGTTCGATTCCTCATCCAGAGCGGATATCATACTACGTTCATCTGACTCTGTCGACTTCTTCGTACTTCAATCCCTCCTTCGGATTGTTTCTCCAGTCTTTGAAGACAGGTTGTTTAGCGGGTGAAGTAAGCAATGATGAGGTCGTATCGAAAAATAAGCTGCCGGTAATGCGAGTAGAGGAGAATAGCGAACCACTTCGCTCCCTTCTTCTCCTCATCTACCACTATGAGGATGAACCGCCTATTCAGAATGCTGAGCTATTCTCTAGCGTTGCTCTCGCAGCAAGGAAATATAGGATGCTGTCCATTGAAACGAAGCTCAAAAGGCATCTTGTCGGATCTCTGTTGCTTTCCAATGAGCCGCTACGAGCTTACGCGAAGGCGATCAGCATGGGTTGGAGTGAGACAGCGGAGTTGGCAGCAAAGGCCACACTTTCGCAGGACCTTGAGGGCATGACATACGTCAAAGAACTGGAGCATATAACGGGAATGGATCTCCATCACGTTATTGAGTATCGATTCAGATGTGGTAGTGCTGCCTCCACGACTGTCGAAAAGGCGAGTCCTAAAGACTTATTTGTGCACGGGGAATTGTGCCATCGCGATAAATCATTTTCCAAGGAATGACAGGGACACAGTGCCAATCACATTCTTGAAAACTTGAAAGCCCGCCCACAAGGATCTACTGTCACAAGGGTTGATGGATATTTGGAGAAGAGAATAGCCAATCTTCATTCATTACAAAGTGAATACTCCCGATCGCACTAGAAGAGCCTGAGAGGTATGCAGACTGCTGCGGACTCTGCAAGAACTGGCAGCGGGAGTAGAGGAAGCAGTTTCCAAGGTTATTATCATCAGCTCATCTTTCATGAAAGCTGACATACTGTTACAGGTTTCGCTCGTAATTGACCAGGGTCACGGTCACGGTGGAGTGACAGACAACAGAGTAGTATACAATTTCCTTAACGAGTCAGTCAAAGTCACATGGCAAAATTGCTAAGAATAGAAACAAGCTATCAGTGGACAAGCATCGATATCAGAGCGAGCACTTTACCATGTCCTCCACATCCACAACCAAACGTCACCGCCAATCCTCCTCTTCTTCTTCCTCATCTACAGCCACTCCTACCACTTCCATATCCGGCCATTACACAGTAACGGGGTCATCTAGCACAGCGACGACCAGTAGTAAATCACAGCTCCACCCAGCAAAAGCGTCGAGGATTGTGTCGCCTTCTGAGCTGTCGCCGCCGCGCGCGGGCGTGGTTGCGGCGTCAGCAGGGTTAAGTACGGGAGATGGGCTGGGCGTGCCGCATCCCATTTTGTGTACGCTTCCTCCAACATGCATACATCGGCCTACCCCGCTTGCGAATACAAAGGAGCTAGAGACACATTATGCGACATGCCATGCGCATGTATGTGAGCAGAGGGGATGCGGTTGCGTGTTTCCAGAGGCGAGGCTATTAGAACTAGTGAGTTTGATATCTGCCTGCCAAGCGCCAAATTGGCTGAGATCAGAGAAGCATTTTACAGAATGTCATGACCCATTGGCAGCTGTGCGGAAAGACCGAGGGGAAAAAATAGTATGTGAACAAAAAAGACTAAATAATTGACGGGCGACTTAATTGTGTGCAAAAGTTTGCCTGTCATTTGCCAACATGCAATCGTTTATTCATGACGCCTAAAACGCGTAGGTTACATCTGATACAGGGACATGGATACCCTAAAGAGTACTTTTTTGCTGTCACGAACAAGGGCGTGGGAGGGCTGCTGAGAAAATGGGGTGAAGGGGCGAGCATGATCAGAAAAGAATGGAAACCAAGAAATCAACAACAACAACAACAACAACAACAACAACAAGACGGGCACGAGATGAGGGATGTGGAGATGGAAGGTGAGGAAGAAGACAGCGAAGAAGAGGAGGAAGAGGAAGCGGAGCAAGGAAGTGACGATGTGGTTGTGTATGAGAAGCCACAAGCAGACAAGGTTGAGCAACAGGTTGATCCACAATCAAGCCGAGTCGAGACAGAGGAAGATGCGTTGACGCGACAAATGAACTCATTGTCATTGGTTCCAAACGCAGTGCGTTTCGGAAGAGGGGGGAAACGTGGAGGATTTGTACATAGTGCAGGACAGACAAGAATGGAGGGAGACAATGGACAGCACCGGGGACTTGGGTGGAGAGGGCGCGGCAGAGCAGGAATAATGCGAGGAGGACGTGGTCGTGGGAGAAGTGGCTAAATTAAGAGTATTTGTACATGTTTGTAATAGTAGAACAATAACTGCCTTTTTGTCCACTTTTGTTGATTTCATTGTACTCTTAGAAAATTAAATACCTGGGCCCCTCACCAAAAGCATATCCCATACCCACCGCCATGCTCTTCACTGCCCAGCCAAAATATCCTTTCCTTGCTAACCCACCTCCCCAGAGGAAGGCTGCACCCGCACCCATTCACTCGCTTTCTTCATCTCACTTTCGCAATAACATCGCTGCCTGGGCAGCCCACGTCCAACCTGGTTCACCAGCACCTCTCTCTCCGATTTCTCCTCGGCTCAGCCGGTCCGGGAGCAGCACACAACGGAGAGCTTCGATGACGAACAGTTTACGACGGTCCTCCATCTCCCATTCGAAAGCCGAGCCTGGTTCTCAGACCTTTGTAAACATTCTTGAAGCCTCCCCCACTTCCCCTAAAAACATCGACCTCACTGCTCTTGGTTACACCGCTGTCTTTGTTCATTTCCCAAACACGCCAACCTCTGCTTCTCCCTATGTTCGTTCACGACGCCCTCAGGCTGAGCCTGACATGCCAACTCCATTGTCACCACTCTCGAAGAAAGAGCAGCCTGGTGCTACCACTTCAACCCTTCGCCGTCTATGTTCAATTGCCAACATCACTTCTCGTGCTCGCTCAAAATCCGTCAATATTCCCAGCGCAACCTCTTCCAAACCTACTTCTACTCCAGGCGCAGGCGCTACCACCAAAAAGGCTCATGAGCCTAAAAAGACCAAACACGTGCATGTGCGGCCACCACCACTCGCGAACGATCTGGCGCTGTTGCAGTTTGTCGATGGCGGGAGCATAGAGGGACATGCGAAGCGTGTGATGCGTGCCCAAGCCAAAGCGGCAGCCGGTTCTCATTACATGTCTGCTGATTTGGCAGTGGGTGACGTGTACCGTGATGAGAAAGGGGCCATGTGGTGGGACCAGGACGAGGAATTCGAGTATGCACATTTATTGAACAGCGCGGATGTCGATATGTATGATTATGAGGAAGAGAAAGGGATGGCTGGTTGGATACAGTTTGATTCACCCAAGAGGGAAGGTCGCCTAGCACCGCCATCACCACTTTCTAATCTTGAGGGTGCTGGTGATTTGGTGAGGCGCGAGAGCGTGTCAACACAGGATTCTGATTTGGATGTTCGTTATGTCGTCAAACCTTCCGAAGAAGATGGTGTCGGCGCTATTTCTAGGGCTGTCCCCGGTCTTTCTGTCCTGGCTGTTCCCCTGCGCTCCAAGACCACTGCGAAGCATTTGAGGAAACCGGAGTTCTTGGTTGACTTGGCTGCCTTTGGTCCTCGTTCGCCTGGCCCTTCTAGCTCTTTCGCCATCAAATCTACCTCTGCCCAGCCAAGCACCGCCGAAGAGAAGTCCAAAAGCAAAGCACGTAAAAGACCTGCGCCGCTCAAGATTATTCAACACTCTCCTTCGACGAAGAAACCTAGCAACCCTGCACTTCCCACCGCCGGACTGCCTGACACGATGTGCACCGCGCGACGGGAGTTTATCAATGACACATTCGTGCCTGTGATAAACATCCAGGAGGTGCAGGAGCCTTTCGAAGAGTTTGGCGTTGGTTCTCCCAAGGTTTACGATACGGTTGCTGGAGGAATGGCAGCAACAACACCCACCGCGAGGAGATGGGGTCTTCGCCTGCCTCAGACATCGTCGTCGACAGTAGCTAAGAAGCCTTCTCGATTGGATTTACGTGCAGTGTTTGGAAGTGCAGTTAGGAATTAACGACTTGATTTACGGTTTTCTCTCTTTCTTGGGCATTGTCCTTGCATGACAACTAATGGACATGTATCGATATGTATATATACAATAGCTCACCTAATCTTTTTTTTTTTTTACCTTGCTTTGATACGTTGCTGTCTTGCTTATGTTTTATACCTCCAGTCATTTGGATACCCACCCTCATTACATGTGTCGCTAGTTGTAGCAAATACTCTTGTTAATCAAATGCATGCTATGGATAATTGTTCTTGTTGGAATTGTAAAAAAAAATCAGTTAATTAGAGAAAAAAGTGAAGAATACGTTTGTTAAGCGGATTGCTGCAAGGTACACTGAAAGCGAGATCTCGAGACCTGGTGGTAAAAAAAAAAAAAAAAAAAAGAGGAACCCAGTTGATGTTATAATCCTAAAAATCACACTAATCATTGTGTGCCCCATGGCTGAGTTGGTTACAGCGTCCGACTGTTACATCGGGTGGTGATTCTTCTCGGCTCCCCTCCGGGAGGAATCATTGCCTTGTCATCGGAAGGTCGTGAGTTCGAGCCTCACTGGGGCAGCTTCCTTTTTGTGTGTCTCCTGTTTAACTTTTTGTGTTGGCGGTGATGATAATGATATCGATCAAGGTTGGCATTAGGGGGTGTGGAGAGTCACGAGGATGTGGTGTCACGGTGTATTTTAACTTCATCAAGCCAACCAAATAAGCGGTAAGAATTTTTAAATCACAACTTCTGATACTCAAGCCGGTTCTCCACACAGTTGTATTGGAATCAGAGTAGTACGAGATTCCGAAATCATACTCGATAAACTCTGGATTTACGAGGCATCAAGCTTCATTCTTTTTGGGCTCCTCCATGCCCGGGCGCTCTGCTTCAGTTCTTATACATAGATTTGCGCGCTACATCAAACGAACGTGATTCCTGTGCTTGTGTCCTTTTTGCCAGCAAAAAAAAAGTTTTTCATTACAAACAACAGTCTATGAGAAAGAAAATGCAGATCCCCAAACCAGAAGCAGAAAGAGAAAGGAAGAAAGGAAGAAAGAAAGAAAGAAAGAAAACTCTCAACACCCCCAACCAAAACCAAGTCCAACTTGCGCGAGACGAGCGAGCGAACGAGACGACGTAGGGCAGGGGCGGGGCTGTGGGCAATAGCGAAACCTAGAACCTAAAGAAAAAAAGAAAGGGATGGAGAGAGAACGACAACGTCAATAATTGCAATGAGGCAAGAATAAAGATACTTAGGCTTGCGCCGACTCTTGCGCGATACGTGACCAACCTATCCGGCAAAATCCATCGAATAGCGGTGCGGCGGGCACAACCAAGGGGAGGGGGCATAGCGGGCGGTGTCAAACGAACAAACAATGGACCTATAAAAAAAAAAGGACTGAAACACAATGGCGTCCCCCAAGCGCCTGGTCCCAGCCCCGCCTTCTTGGGGCGAGCACATCCTCAGAGCTCCTCCACTCTTCCACCTACAAACCACTCTTCTATTCCCTCCGCGCGCATGCGCCTCGAGAACTGCTCCTCCATCAGAATCCCGGACTTGTCACCTTGTTGCACTAATGAGTCTTCGTCCGGCGTCCCTATGATGAACATATTATTGTGTAAGTTGCCCTCGACAGTGAGCATATTGGGGTAAGTGGGGAGGACCGCGTTGTAAAATGACATTAACTCTTCGGTCCGCTTGCTGTTCCCGAAAGTAGGGAGCCACACATTTTCAAGAGCAGAATATTCGTACTCCTCAACGGAGGCCAGCTCTGTGGCGTAAGAGGACTCTGCGCCATCTGAATTGATAGCTGGTTTATGAAAAGGGGCTAACTTACCATGATATGACTCCACGTCAGACGTGTAGCAACCGATGCAGCTGTCGGTGCATGGATAGCCCAAGGATTGGTCCCAAAGATCGCGAGAAGGCGAAGTTACCTCATCGTAGTAACTCTCAAAGAACGATGAGTCAGTGTTATATGTGTAAGCAAGATCACCTCCTTCCTGTTGCGGATCATAGTCGAAGAGCCAGGCATACTCTCCTAGGAAAGTGTAACGACATGTTAGCCACGGTCTGTGCTTGCGTTGTTGTACGTACCGTCGGTTAGGACGTCCTCCGCATACAAATCGGCCACCACATTGCCCCACCCACCATCATCCAACATAGTCTCTATCGCCAGCCCTTCCTCGCAGCCCAACTTCTTCCCCATCCACCCCTCCTCCACCCACTCCTTTTCCTCTTCCACCCACTCTCCCCCCTCCTCCACTGCCTTCCCTTCATCCTCCTCCTCTATCACCCATAACCCTTCCTCGACACCATCAGCCCACCACGGGATTGGCTTGCAGAGCCAGCTAGGAACCAGGAGCATTTCCACAAATTGACGCATTGGGCAAGCAGGACGAGGAGTAGCAGCATGAACAATAATAGACTCCATGACTATCAAAGCCAGAAAGCAATTAGGTGAGGAAAGAGAAAGGCGAAAGCCCTACAAGTAGAAGATTATATACGCCACCTGTTTTGCAGTCTGACTGATCGGTGGATTTATGACTAGCTGGCTTGATTAGTAGTGGTGGCTGACATCTTATGGGTTATGTTGTCCGTTTTACTAGGCGTGTCTCCTCTCTTTATGAATTTCGATAATAGCTTCCAGCCTGTTGCCAGCTTGTATCTTGTTAAGTCTTATCTTCATGGTCCTGCAACGAATTGGGGGGACATGCCTTGAAACTTTATCACTCGCCCGGCTTGGATTACCGTATGAAGTGTATTGTCCCAAGACTTGCGAGCTTTTCTCGTCTTTGGTCCTTTCTCGTATCCCATCCCATGCCAGGTTCTCTCCTTAAACCAGACGGTGATTTTGTATATAACTGGGAATACATAAGATCCTTGAATTTCTCTGTATTGTACATGGCAACATCCAGCATCCCTTCCTTTCGTCAAAAAATTCAATTGGTTCTCCTACAATGATATTCAGCTTGATCCTGGCGTGTCAGCTGTGAATACCACCTGCGTTATATAGAGATATCAGCATCTGACCATACGATAATAGATTGATAGTAAATCAACTAACTCTTGAGACTGCGTCATCAATCGCTTTTGCTAAAGCAATTTGACATTTGGAGAACTTCACAAGACGTGTAGATACCGTGTCACCGCTCCCCGTGAATTTACTTGGGATAGAAGGTCCTTTGATGTATGCGGGTGAACTACCCCAAGTCGGATGCTCCTTTAGGTTGGCTCTAGAAGTCATATCTGGCATTACGGCTCTGAAGGCAGACTGTAGGTTGCCTTCCTCCATGGCTGAAGGGCCACATGGGGTTTCTCTTAATATGGATTTGAGATTAGATAAGTAGTTCCCAAACCAATCGGACTGGAGATTCCCTGAAGTACAGGAACTCAACACAATTCCATTTTCGTACAATTCGTGGTGAGAAAGGTTATTTATGAGATTCTGTGCGGAGTCTACACACTTGAATCTGAACGTCAAAGCTGGAACAGCTGGCTACCCGTGATCATGCCCATCTCATTGACATCGGGCATCTTCTTTGGTGGTTTGTGCAAGGTGTTGATAGCTGCAGCCTTTGCGACACTATTCCATCCAAGAGCGATAGCGATTGCATATGCCCTGTATGGTGCTTCCTTCATCAACCCGGAATCAGACATTTGCTTCTGTAACAGTGTATCAAGACGCATTATTTTATACTTGCGCATGGCCATCCCGGCATTTATTAGCAATTCGGGGGTGATTTGTGGCTGTGACTCAACATAGAGGTGATACATCATCATGAAAACGTGCCGCAATGTTTTGCTATCCTCTGGTACGGACAGAACAGGTAAACCACTAACGTGGGTTGGTGCACCTGTTTCATTGGCCTTATTGCCTTCGACCAGCAATAAGCTATTGAATACAGGAGACACAAAACAAAGCTGTGATTTCATGATGAAGAACTCCACAGAGTCGCATGAACGGATGACAATGTCTGCACTTGCTGATGAATTAAATGGTTCTTCGGCCTCCGCGATGCCAGGTCCAACATCAGTGCTATTGACTACCGACATGTCAATAGTGGGTGATCCACCCTGTGGCAGTGTGGTGTCGCCCCCTGATGCAGTAAAGGAAGTGTAGGGCTCTGTCAGCTTGTTATCGAATCGATATTTCAAGAACCTGTAAAGTTCCTTGCCACTGATGTCCTGCAGTTCACTGACATGAGGCAAGTTGCGCAACGGCGTATCAACAGTCTTGAATGCCGCCAGGCTTGCAACTTGCTCCCATTTCAGTTGAACTGCAATGACATAAATTCGGAACGGTTCTTGTGCTACCAAAGGGGATCCGAGTAACTGCTTTTGCAGCTTCGCCTCTACAATGTCCACACAATACTTTTGTGCCATCTTTCCGAGCTTTAATAACAGGGCAGCATCGGAGATAACAGGTTCATCCACGTATGGATAGATGAGTAAGAGAAGCTGTTGCAAGGTCTCACTGTCCTCGGGCATAGGTACAATGGGTAATTGGTCCTTCATTTCATTGTTCTGTGCCGCTTCACCTCTGTTCAATGAGAACATGTCTCGAAAGATATGAGAGACATGACAAAGAAGTAGCTTTATCACGAAAAAGTCTATGGAGTCGGAGGAGCGCAAGATGATATCTGCAGCGGCGTTGGAGTCGAAAGTTGGATTTGCGTTCATTGGGGTTTCAGTCAGTAAGACGATGGTCCTCATGTACAACGATGCAAACGCACCACATCACCATGTGTCTGAATATCATGATGTATCATCTTTATCGCATGTGCTCTCACCAGCTCGTGGAGATTTTTGGATAAGAACGCCCCCTGAGTGTATATACATAAGTGTTGGAGCGAAGCGACGACGCAGTTTCATCCTTTCATACACTAGTCCATCTCTCGAAGTCGTGCTTTGCGAGAGGCCGTCTGGCCTCTGTCACCGTGACGGCGAAGAGCTATGTGACAGGAGCGTCACGTCACTACAACTTGTGCCAGTGGATTCCCTCCACAGGTCCATGCCGCTGTCAGCGCTGCGAGAGGCTCATCCCGCCCTCATGCTGCTCGTCCCAGCCTGAGGTCACTGGCAGAGGTTGACTCGTAAAACTTCGCTTTCCCCCAACCCTTTTCTCTCACCACGTCCACATACAACACTATTCCGCTGCAGATGTCATTTTACGCTCCTCTGACTGCATAGACTTTTTCGTAATAAAGTTCCTACATTGCTCGCTTCACCTTTGGTGACACAAGTACGGTTTCGCATCCATGTCATCGCGGTTCAACTGAAGTTACAGTTTGTTATCACGTGCCTCGATACCCTTTAACTGCCCTGCACTTTCACTCTGCCTCTACCTCTACCTCTGCCTCATGCCATACTCAGCCCTCGTCATTGCCATCCATGTCCTACCCAATTTCATTCCATCTCACTTCATACGCTTAATCCTTGTTTATGATAGGGTGCTGGCCAGTACGATTCACTCTGGCGGTCTCAGCGTTTAGATCTCCGCTTCCCGAACGTCGAGTGGGCCTTCCCTCAGGCGTACGCATGCAAATCGCTCTCAAGTGATACATTAATTGTATAAATCATCAGGCCCGATCGACCTGTGACCTACAATCAAGGCCAGCTTTGTCCAAGTTGGTTTGATACTTACCATCTTCCGCCACTTTCCGACGACGATGACCACCAAACTCTCCTTCAGTCTGTAGAAAGTATCAATACCATCATCCAATCCCGTATCAGTGCAGGGATGCCTCCACAGCGTATTTTCCTTTTTGGCTTCAGCCAGGGTGCGGCACTCAGCCTAACTGTGGCGCTTACATCCCCCCATACCCTAGGAGGTATTGCTGTCTTATCCGGATGGGTTCCTCACTGCATCAGGCCTGTATGTTCTCAATCCTCTAACTAGTATGTGATCCAGCACTTAGATCTGCAGCAGAAGCTCCACATGAAGGATATACCTATACTCTGGTGCCATGGAGATTTGGATGTCGAGATACCCAAAGAGTATGGAGAGGAATCAATTGATTTCCTGATTAATACACTGGGATTGGAGCGCGGACAGATGGAATACAGGGTGTATAGGGGACTCGATCACAACATCGTTCAAGAAGAAATCAAGGATTTGGAGGAATGGCTGCGGAAACTACTGGTCTAATGTTTTATTAAATAAAGATAAAACAAGCAAATAAGTCTCTCCGTAAGATCTGTTCTTCCATAATGACCTCCCCCCTTCTGCAATCCAACACGCATCCAGATACCTTCAATCCTTGACATTCAACTGACACCGCTAGAGAGTCAACTATGTACCTTTTTAAACGACTGCACCCTATTTATTAAACAGTCCAAGAATATCCACGCGTCATGTAGGATAGCAGGTGGTTGGGTGCGAGACAAGGAAAGCACATGTCACTCTCACTAATTACCCTCCAACAGCTCCTCAATTTACAGTGCAATGGCATCGATATTGCGCCGGGTGATATCATGGGCCTATCATATGTTGAACATCTTGCCACCTTTGCGAATGAAAGAGTTGTAGATGCAGGTATTACAAACAAAATCGGGCAGAATCCTGACCAGTCCAAGCATCTCGAAACTGCAACTCTGAAACCCAGCGAACTCAATCTTGATCTCGTCAACTTGCGTAGTTAATAATACGCCAAGGAAAGCAGAATACCTACCCAAGTCGTTGGTCATTTTCAATATGTTTCTTTCAATGAACATCGTAAGGTCAGTCATCTAGCACACCCTTACAAGATGCCTTGCGCAAAGATTCTACTATAAACTCTCTTTAATGTCTACTCACGGAAAGTAGAAGGTTTTACTGGGAAGGTACATCAAGATCTAGAACTATGAAGTTGTCTGATTTATTTATAGTATAGTCAATGAACTACAGGGCTTTGACGATCTTCGTAATGGAATAATTCATACTCCATTGTTCCCAAGAGAGACCTTCTTGGACGACCCATTAAGAAAACTAATGTGCATTAGGCTTGCTAGTAAATCTGGGTTTGGGTTTCTTGGAGGAATCAAGGATGCAGGATGCAGCGTTGGACCCTATTATTCAGGTAGGTTCAGTCTCATGTCCATCTTTCACATAATCCCTTGCTACCAATCTCATAGAGTGCCCTAGTCAGCAAAGATGCAAGAGAACAGATCGGGAAAGAGGTTTCAAAAACGATGACAGGTTCGTCGGAAGACTTTATTTCAACTACATATTCATGATTGTTGTAAGTCATAATCCACTGTTTTCAATACAACTCGTCCATGACATGTCCCTTCATCTCTCGATTTCTTTCAGTCATTCCAGAGTGAGATAAAGCAACTGCGTTGCGCAACAAGCATAATCCTTCGTGAATCTCTCGAACTAAGGTTCCAAAATCATTTCTTGGCTGGCATTCTATTGTTATTCACTGCACACAGGCTACTCAAAGGTACTCATCTCAATGAAAAACAGCTTCAACACCCCCCCCCCGAGTTGCTGCTCGTGCTTTCATTTTATTTTCACATTGGACAGATCTGAACGACATTCAAGGCTTTTTGATGCGTCACAAAGACGTTCATAATGTACATAAGGGAGTATATCGGACGAGTTCAGTCTCTTTCCCAAGTTCGAGATTTGGTTCAGTGCTACGTAAAATAGAACACCCTCAAGGAATTAAAAAGACTTGTATCGATTTGAGAAGCGGTGGTACTATCTGAGGGCCAGCTACGAAGCGCGTGCCAGTGAGGACGACTTGCTACAAGGGTAGGTGAGGTGCAGAGTAGTCAATTTCGTTGCATCGCCACGCACAGTTGAACAGTAAGCAGGTGGTGAGTCAGTCCGGGCAAGGAGGGTCGCATCCTACGATCATGCTGATCTGATTTGTAGTCAATGCCTTCTACTCTTGCGACTTGCCTTTCAGGATGTGAAACTACTATCTTCAATTTCCCATCATAAAGCCGGTTGACGGCATCACCAATGGATCGGTATATCTGCGAAGCATGGTCCCATTCTGGTGCGTTGCACTGACTAGGTGTAGCATCGTGTTTGTTTGTCTTGGCAAACGCTCGGGTCCAGGGACGTTGTGCCAAAGGCTGAGATGCCCTCGCCAGCCATATCATCCCTCTACATATCTACCAATTACATACGGACGAAGTCAGTAGGACTAACACGACAGGCAATGGGCATCATTGTGACAGGTAAAATGCTGCTAAAATGTGATTTAAAAAACAAGTTTTAGTGCCCAATTTTACCAGTCCAGAGATGTCGGCAAAACCACCTTATATTACCATATTAGGCAGGTGAATGCCAGTTTTGACGACATTTTCTCGCTGCTAAAACCTTGTGGGAAAAATATGTTTTTTTTTATCAACCTTTTCATGCCGTTTTATCCTGTCACTACCTGGGTCATAATGCCTATGTAGAATCGGATCTACATGTGGTGTTTTGATTCCTCAGCGTATGTAATATACAGATGTAACAGTTTTGTCTTTTGGTCCTACTCACTGGCCCTGACATCATATGCCATTACCTTCATAACAGACGCGCTGGGCAGGCATATCATGTGTTAAGGCTTTATACTCTTTCCATGCGAAATAGCACTCGCCAAGGTTTCGTGGTAAGGCCTTACAAAAGGTATAAAGGCACAAAATTGTTAGCGTCTTTAGCAGCAAGGTATCGCACTAGTTGACTCATTCTCATCATGGTTTTCAAATCTGTTCTCATTGTTCTTCTCAGCGTTACGCTCGCAATTGCCGGTCCGGTGGCTAATCAGGGAAGGTTCGACGTCTGGGCGTGTTGTGTGTATCTTCCTCGCTAAATATCCACCTCACTAGCAGGGCATGCGGGACCTACATTAGCGACGAGGACATAGCAGCTGCAGAGGCTGATTTCCAGTTGAACCAGGTTGAACCCATTCAGACCAAGGGAGCTACTCTGCTGAATGTCAGTCCTCATGGATTTTGAGGGGTCCTCTCAACACAGTATCTTTACTAGGTTTACTTCCATGTTGTAGCTGCAAACCAGACATTGGCTGGTGGTTGGATTCCGTAAGTGGCTTCGTTTTCATTGAATCTATCTCCTCTCGACCTCAGTCGCTTCTATACAGTGACTCTCAGATTAACCAACAAATGGACGTCGTCAACAGTGCATATTCCAGTACTGGGATTGGTTTCACCCTCGTATCGACTGACCGGACAGTAAATGCCAATTGGTTCAATAGCGTTTCGCCAAGCAGCTCTCTGCAAACCAGCATGAAAAAGGCACCCAGGAAAGGCAGGGCTGCTGATCTCAATGTGTATATATAGCGTCAGGTGAGTCTTATGTAACATCTTGTGAAACCGCTCAAAGAGGTTCGATACCGTGTCCAGCTTCAACAGTGGCAGCGGCAAAGGCCTTCTTGGGTATGCTACGTTCCCAGCCTCTTATTCGGGAAATTCCCAAGACGATGGAGTGGTTGTTTTATACTCTTCCCTTCCCGGGGGCTCAAAAGCCCCATACAACCTTGGACATGTAGTGTATCCTCTCGTACATGTGGAAATGACAAATAGCTTATGCATCGCATTTAGACCCTTACACACGAAGTTGGCCACTGGGTTGGCTTGTACCATACTTTTCAGGGTGGCTGCAATGGAGCTGGGGACAAAGTCAGTGACACTCCGCCGGAATCTTCTCCAGCATATGGGTGTCCTAGTGGCCGGGACACCTGCTCTGGCGAAGGCATTGATCCCATCAGTATGTAAGCGCATTGACATTCCAAGACCTAGTCGCTCATAACTCTGCTTTGCCACAGATAACTACATGAACTACACAGATGACTCGTGCATGAACAATTTCACCCCTGGTCAGGTTACTCGGTTCAGATCCCAGCTAGCCACCTACCGTGACGTGCTTGTCTGGTAAATATCGCGAATGTAGTTCCTGTCATACTATAGTAAAGATGAAGGACCACTCGAATTAACGTGGATGGTAAAAAGTGTACTATACTTGTGCTGCTGTATTATTTTTAAATATTCTGGATACAATTATAAAATATACTGTGAACTTACGTTCTTCAACACCATCCGAGCAAAGCCCTTGGCAATAATTGATAAGGTCCATTTAGAATAGATGCCACATGTCAAAAATATAAAATGGTGAAAGCGCTGCTACAGACTCTCAGTCTAGTAGCGTGTAACTTAAGGACTGGGCGCTTCAGTGAGTAGAAACTGAAGTCCCAGGTAAGAAAGGTGGACGCTTTTAAGCAAGCGCACGTAGGAAGCTCGGACCGAAGGGTAAAGTATAAGAGCGTAACAAGAGAGGGGAAAAGTAAGTAAACGGCATGCGTATGGCCAGGAGTACCTGGCCATGTGCAACGCCGGTAGAATAAGTTTGATACCACATTCTGAAATGTGGGTGACGGTAATGACAACACAGTGAAGGGTTATACAAGTATTCAGCAAGGTTGCGTTGGAAGTTGCCTATCAACGTGTTGGGAACAGATCTTGTACTTGTCTGACAACGGGCAATAGTAGCAGCGAAGCGAAGGAGTGTAAGCGCTGTACTTCTCGCTTGGATAGGTTTGGCAATGACTCAACAGGGTGGTTTAATGCTGGCGAAGGTAAGATGAAGGGCACCCAAACGCTGCCACAAGTTCAAGTTGCAATGGCATGGCGTTATCATTGACCATGATGCGGCCATGTACTAAGGGCGGCCAAACGTGACGCTGTCACAAACACATCTCTGCTGTGAGTTTTCAACTTCTCATCACCGTCATCACCAGCTGACCACACACTCCTTCCCTCAGAATTTTCCCACTCATGACACTTAATGTGACACGAAACCGAGAATATCGACTCGCACACATGGCGCAAGTCCCCAATTTTCATAACAGCTATAATACATCAAATACATCTTTTCATCAGGCTCTCATGTGTCCGAGGTGAATCAGCATCCCATAGTGATGCCATTGTATGGACCACCGTGATCGCTGGTGCTACCCTCAAAGATATTCGGGACATCACCAACTGTGCATAAAGTGCTTGTATTATCTTGGCCTACGAGAATTTGTTTCAATATGCGCCTCTTATTTATCATAACTGCATTCCTACCTGGACAAGACTCCCATACATTGCTTTCAGTAATATGCACTTCTCCAGACGCATGGTGGTACCCCAAGAAGCGGCCTATTTGGACATTTTTTATTAGTTCTGCATAGGTTTGTGAGATGACGGTCACTATACCTGGGACAATAGGAACAAGGTCTTTCCTATTTCGCTCGTTAGCAGACTGGTAGTGTCAACATGATCATCAACCTACTTGTTATTGATATGCGTCAAGGAAAGATGCGCGTCAACGTAATCCGCAAATGCCTGGTTTCCAACTCTTGGCATACCATAGCCGATGGTTCTGAAAGATACGCCGCTAATGTGTAGAGGCAAAAACACGCCATCAAGCAGGGCAAGAGCCGCACCTGATCACATGGCGCAATCAATGTCAAACCCGAATCTCGATATGTCGAAGAATGACACAAACCAAGTGAATGCCCAACTATGGTCACACGAGTCGCACCGTGCTGCGAAATCGCCGTCCGAACAGCAGAAAGGATTTGATTGGCCGTCCTGATTGAAATCAGGCACGCATGAGAACTCTTCAACGAGCTTGCCCCATATCATGAATGAACTCACTTTGCGTGTTCGTCGGCGAAGCCATTATGTACTTCGACTGAAGAGCTGACACCAGGGAATAAAGTTGGGTCAAGACTCGTCAAAAACGCATTAGCGTCAGTGGCGATCGCTTCACTGTTGCATTTCTGTTAGCAATGTCCAGCAGTACTACTACCAATTACCCACATCTCGGAAGTATCGGTGCCTTGGTGGCCAACAATAACGGAAGCTTGGGACGGGGAGAACCCAACATACCCTATTACCCGGCGTCAACTCGGCTGACACAACCGAATATCAAAAAGAACTCGAAAAATACGCACAGAACTGGACGGAACCACCATCACCACCAGCCGCCACCGGAATGAAATCTGGATTGGCGTTGCAATTGGCTGTAGGTCAATGTAAGCACACGACCCCAATAAAATCCTCATGCTTCTCTATACCACCTTACCTCCGCAACTCCAGTTGATGGTTGAACTCGGTTGGCAGTACGCTGTGCTCGCAAAATGTGTAAACGGCGTGAAGGCCGCAATTTGCGCAGAGGTCAACGGAGTGATTGTCTGCCTTCGCTCGAGAGGTGCTGCCCTGACAGCCAAGACACTGCAGAGCGCCGAGAGGAGCAATGTGTACATATTTTTGTTTTAACCTCAAGGCAGAGCTAAAAGAGTTCCTGGCAAAGGGAGTGAGCTCACACAGTGTGCGATATCCATTCCTCTTGAATTCTCTACCGTTTTATACGCAAACTTCAGGCTTCTTCGACAATAGACGGTATCTAGGGTCTGCAATTCTGCTCACATGAACATAGCTCAGCATGAACTAAAACATGCAAGTGGTTTCACATGTCCATAAGGTTGTGAGACTAGAAAGATGTTGGTAAAAGACGAAATGAATGTCAATGATTTGAGTTTTTCTAAAAATAAATGATACGCGGTGTAAGAATGACTCTGTAGATCACATGTAGTTGGCTTATGACATAGCAGCCATGCCATGGGCTTACACGCGACGTAGCACGAGGCTTCAAAGAATGCGACTAAATAATACATTTGACAGAGAACACGACACGTATACATCTGCAAGTGACATAGATTCATAAAGATTAAGCTTAGTATGTTCTTGATTAAAACATATGGAACTTGTAACCTCCAACATGTCAGGCACTTGTAATAAAGGCATCACAGACATGTGGGTCATTGACTGCCGCGGGGTCTTGTGTGAGATATCCGCGCTTGAGACCTTCAAAGTATGACCTATAAGAATAGCCAATTAGCAATTATTGCTAGGGGAACAAAACGGTCCGTATCCGACCATTGTCTCGCCAGATCGCCCGCATCAGAAGAAATTTCCACTTTGAAGTTCCAAAACTAAACGCTACGGTTAAACGAGTTCCTCCCAGTATGAGAATACAAAGGAACGCACTATCCAGCCAGCACCCTTGCTGTACGCAAGCTTCTGTGCATCAGCCCATTTGAAAAGGAATGCATCTGTCGCTTGGAACTGTGTAGGTAGACCCCATTCTGTCAAGGCATCGCCCCTTGTGAGAAAGATATACTCGGATGTTTTTCGGGAAAGGCATCAAACCTCCAAAGAATAGCGGGTTGTTTCCCAAGGCAGCGTCGGCTTCGACCCTATTCAGATCTAAAATTCTCTTTAATCAGCATCTGTGGGAAATCGGCTACGGTGACCGGCACTGACTGCAGATGGATGTCAAGTATGCATCCTCATTCGGGTCTGCTACACCCTATCCCCAGATTGTCACCTCAACTCAAGTGTCCATGACAAAATTCAATACTTACACCGAACCTAGACGGAAGTTTAGAGACGATACAACCGACAAGCAAGAAGGCCTACGAGTAATACAAGTGATTGTCATAAATCTGAGGTCCAATCGCGGCATTGGCAGGGTTGCTTGGGTTATTATGCTGCCAATTGATGTCCATGAAACTATTTATTCATCAGCACTTGAACTGAGAAAGGTACATAAAGAAGTGAATTGTTACTTCGTTGTAAGGGGCTGCAAAGAGCTTCCAGAAATAGACGTCAACAAATTTTGCAGACCAAAAGTAGTCGCCATCTGGTTAATGACCGAGATACTGTCTTGTAACACCGAACGAACTTCCGCATCGTATATTTGTTGACCAATCGCATAATTAAACGCCTGGGTTAGATTGAGAGAAGTTGATGGCTTTGGGTTGCTTATTCCTGGTACGGTCAACCCAAGCGCAAACTCGACTGCCCGAACGGTTTGAACAAAATGTTGCTGGACTGTGAAGGTTCGTTAAAGCAGTGAACAATACCACAGTTCAGTGGACTCACAGGTACCGTATCCTGGGGTTTGACTGGCGTCCATTATCGGTTCATTTACAGCCTCGATAGCGGCGACAGACGAGAAATCTGGATCCAAGTGTGAAAATGCAGTCATCGTGGCCGTCCAAATCAGTGCTCGGTGGTAATTGAAGTCAGTCTATATCAGTCAGCAACTGATGCACGTTCAATATGAAGAGTGACTACTAACATAGAATTCTACATCACTGGTGCATCTAAAATAGTGGAACGACATAAGAAATTAACCAATAAAATAATCAAGCATCATACCTTCCAGTAAATTGCTGGCCGGGGTCTTGCACACCAGGCAAGGCATGATGATCAAGAATCGACACAATTCCTGCGCTCTTGAGCTGCTTTAGACCACGTATCTATAATCTCAACATTGGGATATGTTGCACGGAAGTTTGAGCTACCATTAACTTACGAGCTGGCGGAAGCCACCACGAACGTAGAATTCAGTGCTACGATCGACCAAAGGCTCCACGATCCAGTATCCGAGCTTCGCGGGAACAACATAAGCAACGCGAATGCTCAAAATCAGATTGACGCCTCACCGGAATCCTAACAGTATTGATCCCAGCGGCCACTAGTTGATCGACGTCTGTCTGATTAAACCAAGTGTCCCTTTTTAAGGTAAGCTTGGAAGCTTGAGTTTAAACATCGTGACTTACCAGTGCGTGTTGAAAATGGTATCGACCGTGTTCGGGAATGCTTTAGCAAATGCACTAGAAACCAAATGTTGGTACGCTCAGAGTTGGAGCAGTTGGTGGCTTACAATTCGGAAGCGATGCATCTGGAACAATCGCGACATGAATTCCCTCCCATGGCAGACCATTCTATGCCATAGACGGTTAAAACGATGATAGTTTGAAATTCAGTATGGTCGCTTACCGGCAGGTAGCATCCAAGGCTCGATCAGTAGCCTGCATCAATGTGACGTTAAGGTTGTCCTCGCGATGTACAAATAACCTACCATGAGCCTAGGTTGACACCATGAATCTTGCTTGGGAAGCTGGCTCCCTGAGCAAAGATTGCGCTCGCAGAGAGAATGCAGAGTTGCAACAGTCGAGAGGTCATGGGGACTGGTTCAGCAGAAACCCATGGCCCTATCCTTCTCTTTATACCTGCGAGCACTCCCATACTGGAGAGCGTAGCATATGGCCTCCATTATCCGTGTCTTAACAAATCTGCGAGACTTGGTCACGATGGCGCCTTGTTTGCTCGTCCATACCCAAACTGGTAGACCTTCTCTCTCATTCAGAAACACTCGTACCATTCTTTGGTGTGTAAAGCATGCACGATAAGATCAGGAGACCGTATTTTCTCTTGACTGCTTGTGATATGATTTCTCGATCCAGACCGTTGCGCCCAATTCAAAAGGGGTTGTCCGTCCCTTTTGTTCAAGGTGTGAAAACAGGGCACAAGGAGTGCCTACATTAATTTAGTCAGTTCCGCTGGCAAGTCTGTTCTGTCAGTACGGTGGGTATGTAATAGAGCATAAAAAGCAAGTCAAGCGTGTTTAGCAAGGTCACTGCTTCCGCTTGCCCCATTGCTCTAAATGGCTGTGGGAAAGACAATATATTATGTAAGCAAGGGACACTATTTGTGCTTCGGCCATTTGTTCCGCATTCCGTCAATCTTACTACTTGCACACATGTGCGCATTACTAGTATGAGAATTCTTGCTGCTCATCGCAATTCGTCTTGGTACCCTTCACGCTGACTCTGAAACGCTACCAACCAATATGATTATCTGTTCAACGTCTGAAGTTGAATGATACCAGAGGGCTTCTCATTTCTATGACACTATGGCAACCTTTGTTCAACAGCTGTGCAGTTTGTCAGATCATCGCATGCTCGCCATTGATTGTGTACACTTCAACCGCATGAACGCGACGCATATAATAATACTCAGCTTCTATGCGGCACTGGTCTATTCATCTCCTTCTCTTCTTCCTTTTCGTTTCTCTGCTTCTTTTCTTCTAGGATGCTGAGCCTCCCGTCTTTGTCTTTGTTATATTTCTTCGCGTTCTCTTTTGTTCAGGCAGCGCCTAGGTATAAGCTCAGAGACGACTCGCTCACGGCACTGAGTGCCGACCAAATAGCCTCCTTCAAGCCTTTCACTCATTACGCCAGTACCGCGTGCTGCGACCCGGCGACAACTCTCAATTGGTCCTGTGGGGGTAAGTGACACGTATATCATCTCCCCACCATAGTCCCAACTTCGCCACACACAGAAAACTGTGATGCCAACCCGACATTCCAGCCTATTGCATCCGGTGGCGACGGTGCGCTCAACCAGTTTTGGTTTGTTGGCATAGACCCAACTTTAGAGGTAAGTTCGTACCCCCTTTTCCTTGATGATGATGATGATAAACCAAAAGAACCACAATTAATTATGACATTCTAGACCGTTATTCTTGCCCACCAAGGCACCGACGTTTCAAAGATGTACGTAACTCTTCCTTTCTCCCCTTACTCCACATACGTGAACATTCTAGTTCTTACCACGAGATATTCGCCAAAAATCCAGCGTGCCTGTCATTACTGATGTCGACTTCCATCTTACAAACCTTGATGAGAATCTCTTTCCTGGAATAGACCCCTCTATCGAAGTTCACGACGGATTCGAGGATGCGCATAAAAGGCAAGCGTGTGTGTGTGTGGCAATTGGATTTCCTTATTCATCTATTCAATAGAGTCGCGACTGACACGCTTGCTGCCGTCCAAAAAGCCTTGTCCGTAAGTCAGTTTAACAAGGTGACCGTCGTGGGGCATTCGCTAGGTAATTAGAATATACCCCGCTCCCTCGACAAGTACACGCATGGTATATTGACATCCCATACTCCCTATTCACTCAGGTGGAGCCTTGGCCCAGCTCAGTTCAGTCTTCCTACCTCTACACATACCCAGAGTCACAGTGACCACCATTGGATACGGATCGCCTCGAGTACGCATTGAATTTTCTAGAAATGCCAAGCAAAGCGATCTAATCATTTCAATCCATGTATAGGTCGGAAACGATGCCTTCGCCAACTTCGTAGATACTAATCTCGCCTTGACCAGGATCAACAACAAGTACGTACATCTTCCTTCCACACCCATCTTTTTTTTCTCGGCCTCTGAGTCGACTCGGATTTTCGGAAAACTCCTCCCTTCACACATTCCCCTCATCCCTTTGTTCACGGTCAACCCCGATAGGAAAGATCCCGTCCCAACCCTACCAGGTACAGCACTCTTCACCGATTCCTGGTGCCTCTGTCACTTTTCAAAATCTGACAAAACGTGGCTGTAAATGCAATACCACATCCCACCTATAGGCAGGTTTCTAGGGTTCCATCACTCAAATGGCGAGAAGCACATCATAGATTCGGGCGCTTTCGTTGACTGTCCAGGTTCGTGATCACGCATTTCCCAACCTAACAACTCCCGGTCCATTCATTCACACACATATATTCACCAATATAATTACATATCCGCAGGGCACGACAATACCGATAGTCAATGCAGCACAGGCGAGGTGCCAAACGTATTTGTCGGAACTGTGGGTGATCATCACGGTATGGGAACCACCACCAGCTCTTCCTCACTAGAACACTGGCGTGATCTAATCAAATTTTGATTATCATCTCGTTAGGACCTTACGATGGAGTTGTCATGGGATGCTGAACGTGAAGGGAAAAAAGATGTAGATTTGATGATGCCATGCACAATTCTTTCCCTGAATGGACAAGTTTACTGTTAATATATGCACAGCCCAAAGGACAGAATCACCAAGACTGTTATCAAACCCAGGCCAAACCTAAATTGTTCGTACCAATCAAGTTCATCATATCATCATATCATCATCGTCGTCATCATGAGTATTAAGTTCCGAAGATATCAACACAATTTGATAACTAAAAAAACGGTGCTAGTGGGGATATCAGTAACATAACAGAGGTATGTAAAAGGTAAGCCTAGTATAAAACAGTGGACCATATAACCATTCTCCAAAAAAAAAAAAAAACATGAAGATGTTTAACAAGATGGGAAAGCACAGACATATAGACACAAAGAGAGTCGGGAAAGATTACCACATATTCCGAGTCCGTCGTCGTCTCCACCATCTCCACAAGATGTACATTAAAACACTCAGCGCTGTCAGGCCAAGCCCCAAACCTAGGGTAATCCCCACCGCATGTGCCACCAAGAGCCTGTGTGCGGCTGACAACTCGGATGCGGATGCGGAGCTAGTAGCCGAAATAGATGAGGAGTTGCTGTTGGTGGTGGTGCTCGTGCTGCTGCTGCTAAAAGCAGTAGTCACAGTCGGCAAGGTCACAGTCGGCGGGAGTGTCATGGTCGGCAGGGCAATTGATGAGACACTGCAAGGAAAAAAACAAAAAGAAATTAAATTAAGTAAATGGGTAGATCACGTCAATCCCTCCACTTTTCCCGATCGATAAGGAAATCATCCCAAAAAAAAAAAAAAATTCCCAAGCACGTCGTTGTTGGGTAATTTTTTTGGGAATTGCGAAAAAGAGAAGTAAAAAAAAGGGTAAAGGCGAAAACTTACTTTGCTGAGATGGTAACGACGACAAAGCTTAGGTCAAGACGTGTAGGCAGGCCCGAGATATCCGGGACAAAGGATACTACCACGTCTGTCAATTCAGTCTCGACGAGGTTATGAATGGATATGCTATCCGGAATGGATCCTACGGAGGAGTTGAACGTCGAGCTGATGTTCTTGGCAGCTACCACCACAGTGGCGTTTGAGAGTCGAGATGTGGTAAGGTACACGGCAGAGGCTAAATAGGTCCATTGCGTAAGGGGGCAAAAGCAACAGAGATGGCTGTCAATGTTTAATGAAATTACACAAGGCATGTTAGGAACCTTCCTAACCTTGCACTCGAAATAGGACTTGGGGCACGACTCTGAGATCGGAAGCGCGCGTACCGTTGGTAGTAACCACCATAAGACCGTCTACAGAGTCAATAGTCCTGCAGAGAAAAAGAAAAAAGAACCAGACAAAGAGTCAATCAAACTCGGACAGCGGGGGGGATTGTTTACCCCTTTCTGAACAAAGGTAAAGGAACGTACCAACCACCATCACAGAACTGCTCAGAGTTACTATTGCCAGTCATGAACTTCCCAGAAAGTCGCGAGCTGCAAACGACGGGAAAGTAGGTGAATTGAGGCCCAGTGAGATCCAGCGTCACATTCTGCTGTGGGGCAGACTGTGCATAAAGAATTTGAGGGAGAAGCAGCCACAGGCATAACCACAACTGGCAGCAACATCCCCAACGGAGAGGAGGCGACAACAGAGGATTCCAAACCCCCATGAGTTCCAGCAAGTGACAAACACGACGATCGTAGAAAACGGTCGTCGATGGACAAGGAGCGTCGCAGAACTCAAGGTACACTAGAAGCAGCCGGGGCCGATTCTGTGATGAACATGAGGGGGAAAGGCTGAAAGGAGGGAACCAAAAAAGAATGCGGAGTGCTTGATGTAAGAAGGGGAAGACTGCGGGGTAAAGCAAAGTTTCATTGTTACAAAAGGGCAGGAGGACGAAGCCGTCGGACCGTGGATTCAGTCGTCCCTGAAGCTGACATACTATTTCCTCACTTTCTGCGCCGCTACTTGTCAATCCTATAATTATGTCTCTCATGTGCCCTCACACTACTCCTCTCTCCGCGGGAACTTATCCTTCTCAATTCACCCCTAGCTGTCTATACATCCCCCATCACGCGTGGCCATCATATCCCGTAGAAGCCTTGCAAGAAGCTGATTCAATCTGCCACACCACTCACTTTTCTGCCTTACATTCAGTTTTTAGCCCCAACACTCTTGCTATTTTTTGCTGACATCCACTGATCATTTGCAAAAAGGCCCGTTGGTTCTCAGACGGTGGTACCATTCCGGAGTACGACGAATTATATGTGACCCAAATTAGCAACTTCTCACCAAAAACATGAACAAAAAAAAAGGCAGTGGAAACGACGTCCAGAAAGTCTATTAACAGGCCAAAACATGGGATAATTTATATCTAGATGGCTTTGCTCTTGACCAGTTCTATTATGGGTGTTTGTGAGTGAACTGATGACCCTGTAGATAAGAACAAACACATACGTTCCACCTCAGCCACTGCGCTTGCAAGAATATCACGCTGCGACTTTTCGTCTTTGATCGAAGCAAGGACTTTGTCAATGACAGCCTTGGTAAGCTCCGCCTGCTCGCTCTCCTTCATCTGTTGTTCATAGCGAACCCAGCTATCCAATACAGACTTTATCTCCGAGGCCACAGCGGCTTTTTGCTGCTGAACAAACGTCTCCGACTCGAGCTTGGCAGTTTCCTAAATACGTGTAGTAGTAACAAGCAGCCATTAGCCGAAATAAGAATAGGTTTTTTAGAGAAGGAAAGAAGACAGCCTCCGAACCTTTGATAGAGCAAAAAGGGACTGAGTCAACGAAGAGACATCCTTCATCTGTGCGACAGAGTCGATACGGTCCTTGACTGCCTGTGTATGCTCCGTACGTGCACCTTGGAGGATGTTTCGGATGCGCTGGATGTGGCCTTCAGCCCATTCGCGGTACGGTTCGCGCATGACCTACAATATCATAGCACACAAATTAGCCAACCCTCCTTGCTTCTTTTTGTTCAGATACGTCAATAGCAGGATGACATTACCTTCCCAATGTAGGCAAACACAATAGCAGATGCAACGAGGACAATCGTCTCCTCATTCACCACATACAGCTCCTGTGATATGGCAGCTGCAGCGAGACCCGTGCCCAGCAACGCGGTTCCAGTCTTGGTGATGAGATTCGGAGACGACGGCAATTTCTCGATCATTTCCGATGCACGTTCGGAGGGTGGGGGTGGGTTCGACGAACTAGCCATCGTCCGGCTATAGAGCAAGAAAACACCAGTTCAGTCAACGCGTTGCTACCAAAACCACGCCGAATCGTAACAACTCCCCAACTCACGCATGAATACCCTGTGGTAAGGCGGCGAGAACCCGTGGACGTGCTGGCATTCAAAAAAAAAAAACGTTCAGCAATCCCTTATTGAATAAAGCAAGAACTGGTACACACCGGCTACTCGCAAAGAGTTGATGGCAAGTCTGGATGCCATTGTGCTTGTCGTTGAATAAAATAAAAATGAGCAAGTTTGAGTCCAACCTCGAATCCTCGTTTCTTTCTTACCGTGGGAATTTCAGGTTGCGTCCGATTCCTCACGATGAAAGTTGGGGTTAGGGTTTCGTATTTCTCAGCCACACACAACAATGCCTCCCAATTTCTGTGTAGCCCCAGCCCACAATGCAGATTCATATCTCTGGTTATTTTAGTTTCATCATATCAAAGCCATAATGACTCATGAGAAAAAAACATCTTATGGATATCATCCTACTTTCACAGTGCTAGAGGCCTCAGTCACTACCTTAAGTATTGGCTAAGTTGAGTATCATATTAGTAACCATTAACATTACACATTCTCTCTAATTTGTATATCTGTAGATAAGCTATTTGTCAGCTACTGCCAACTTCAAACTCAGGAGTTGCTCAGAGAGACATCAAGGGGATAAAGGAGTTGATTGACTACTAAAATGAACCCTACTACCAATCCATAATGCAGGTGGTGAGACAAACTTAGAAGTAGGGAAAGGTATTAACATGTTTGTGAATGGTTTATATACTAAGTGTTTTGGGGGTTTGTATCTGTTGACTGGATGTTTATCAACCAAGTGGCATAAGGTTTTGATGGGCACTACCCTAGTCTTGGGTGCTACTCTGAGTCCTTCAGACTCTTGCACTTATCCCAAGGCTTGGCACTTATTTCATCAGACTTGGGTTTGAATCATGACAAGTGAGAAGGATTTGTAAATAAAAGAAAATAAAATAAAGTAAGGAATTGTTAGGAGCTCACAAGTAACCCTTATACCATGATCCAACAATAATCCTCAGGTGTCACTCTGAAGGCTTGAAGTGAAAGAGAGAGGAAAAGAGGATGAGATTGGACTCCTGTAGTTACATGTAGAGGTAAACTATCAAAGAGCTGAAGAACAAACACTACAACTACAATGAGTATAAACAAAATGAGAAATGGAATGGTTACAATGGGGATTGAAACAAGGACCTTTCAGAGTCTCCTGAGATGTCTGACAAGTCCAACATGTCTGAGTGATCCAAAATGCCTGATTGGTCAATAAGATGAGATAACAGGGAAAAGAAAGGAAAAGAAAAGGAAAATGAAAAGAAAAGGGAAAATGAGTGGAAAGTCATAACAATACCCCCCTCTTAAGGGTCATGTCCTCATGACCAGTAAGCCACCTTTCTAGTGCCCTTCCAGCACTTCCAGTTCCTTTCCAATCTATCCAAATACTCTTTGTTGAACTTGCCATCTTCCCATCCATAGAGTTTTGGGGTTGGTATGGGGGTGGTTAGATTTTCGTACATGCAGAAGTTAAAGTGATGATGGGATATGGTACAAGGGGCACTGGGACATTTATGGTAAAACCAGTCAATAGAGTCTTGGGCATTGTTAAGATTTGTGGCTGGTTCCCATGTGCTTTCTTCTGTGGGGTAGTTCCTCCACTTAAACAGAAACTTGAGGCATCCTCCTCTCCTTACTCTGCTGTCCAGAATTTCCTCTACCTCCCATTCTTCTTCTCCTTCTATGATGTCAGGTGGCAGGTGTTGTTGGGTTTTTTGGTTTGGGAATATAGGGTGGGAATAGGGTTTTAATTTTGATTGATTGAAGATGTTATGGATTTTCCAACTGGGGGGAAGTTCCAATTGGTATGATGCTTCTCCAATTTTTGCTTTAATTTTGAATGGTCTGTAGTATTTCAAATCAAGCTTTTTGGATGGTTGTTTGGTTGTAATATTGGTTCCATCCAGGAGTACCTCTGATCTGATAGTATACTCAATCTCCTGCTTCTTGTGTCAGTCATATTGTCATTTCATAGTTTCATTAGCTTTGTTGAGCATTTCAGTTGCTTTGCTATGCACAATTTTGACCTTTTTCAAGAAATCAGAGACAGACTCATTCTTTATGTGGTGTTTTGTCCCTAGACCTTTATATGGGTTTCACCCATTGTTCATCATTGTTATGATTTGTTTTAAACCATTTCCTTTTCTTTTTCTTTTCTTTTCTTTCCCTTTCTTTCCCAATTCATTGATGCCCATTTAGGCATGCGCTCTCCCTAGATGCCCATTTAGGTGTGCACTCTCCCTAGATGCCCATTTAGGCATGCACTCTCCCTAGACGCCTGTCTAAGCGCGCGCCTCCTTTAGCACTGATGTAAGGGACGTCTATCTCAGTGCTCAGGCAGTAAGCCAAAGACCAAGTATAGGACTTCTCAAAGGGGAGCGGCAATGGCGAGGTGACCACTGCTTAGATAAGATAAGGATATGTCTGGTCACTAGGTAGAGCGGCGCTCTAGGTAGATCCTCAGACAATGAGAGCGAGATGAGAGAAGAGAAGATACTTGTATTGAAAGCCTAGGGAATCCTAGGCAAAGCAGCTACTACTTATACTGTATACATGAGGTGGTAGCTAAGGCAAACTAAAAGGAAGTAATGAAACAAGTAAGAAAGTAAATATAGCTACTACTGGTAACTGGATGAGTAAGTAGCTCGGCGAGGCAATGAGTAGAGATGCTGGGGACCAGAGTAGCCCGAAGCAGTAGTCAGCGATGTTGACTACAAGTGAAACACTGTCCATAGAGTCAGTAAAAATGAGTATTTGCAAAGGGATAAATAAAGGTAAACAAAAGGACGTCGAAACGTCGAAAATAGGGGTTAGAGTGCTTAGGGGTTGAACCTTGAGTGCTAGAGGTTTGGAGGGCGTAACAACTGACTTAGCATGCATCCCCTTTTTACCTTATCTCTTTGAGGTTATTGGTTCAATTCAACCAAGAGCCTTTCTTTTCTCTCTCACATCGTTTAATACCTTTGTAGTTAGATGTTTGTACTTTAGCTCTTTGATAGTTTCTCTCATCGAGTAACTACCAAGTTCAAATCCACTTTACTTCTTTCTCACTGTCAACTTTAGGAGTGATGCCTGGGAATAGTTGGATCGCAGTACTGGTAAAACTCAGTGAGCTTCTAACAATCATGAATGGGGAATATCCAGTACTGCTGTGAATTCTGTTGTTGTGACAGAATTGGGTGATTGGGAGCCAGTCAGCCCAATCATTCTGTCAGTTATTGACATACATGTGGAGATATTCTTCTAGTTCCTGATTTACCTGTTCAGTCTGACTGTCTGTTTGGGGGTGAAACACTGTAGAGTAATTCCCTTTAATACCCAAGACCTGGTATAATTCTCTCATAAAGCCTGAAATAAACTGGGTTCTGTGATCACTTATCACCTTTCTCAGGAGTCCATGCTCTTTAAAGACATTGTCTCTAAAGAGGGTGGTGACTCCTTGAGTGTAATGGATGTCTATCTCAGTGCTCAGGCAGTAAGCCAAAGACCAAGTATAGGACTCTCAAGAATAGCAGTAATGGCGAGGTGACCACTGCTTAGATAAGATGTAGATATGTCTGGTCACTAGGTAGAGCGATGCTCTAGGTAGATCCTCAGACAATGAGAGTGAGGTGAGAGTAGAGGAAATACTTGTATTGAAAGCCTAGGGAATCCTAGGCAATGTAGCTACTGCTTATATACATAAGGTGGTAGCTAAGACGAACTAAAAGGAATCAATGAAACAAGTAACATCCTAAATATAACTACTCCTGGTTGTAGCATGAGTAAGAATGTTAGTAAGGTGGTGAATAAGGAGACCTGGGGACCAGAGTACCCCAAGGTGGTAGTCAGGATGTATGACTATGGATGAAATGACTGTCCAAGTCAGTATGTGGTCAATATTTGTAAGTAGATAAATAGAGGTAAACAAAAGGACATTGAAACATCGAAAATAGGGGTTGGGAGCACTTAGGGGTTGAACCTTGAGCGCTAGAGGTTTGGAGGGCGTAACATTGAGTGGTAATTGTCATGTTAGTAGGAAGGTAGTACACCTTTTTTGTAAAGTGGTCTACTATCATGAGAATCACATCGTAACCTCTTGATTCAGGCAGTGGACTGATAAGATCTATGCTGATGGTGTGCCATGGTTTGGGGGGTATTTTGTTCAGGTGGAGTGGTGCTGCTTTTTTCTGTCAATTACTTTTGTTTTTTGCACACAATTCACACCCTTGGATGTAATCTTTGATGTCTTTCCTCATGTTTGGCCACCAATAATTCCTGGTGATGAACTCAAGAGTTTTGGCAACTCCTGTGTGGCCTGACATAGGGAGTGAGTGAAAGATCTCAATAATATTTCCCCGAATTGCTTGATCCATCAGTACATAGATCCTTTCTTTCCAGAATATGATTCCACCTTGCATCTGGAAGCCATCTAAATTTTCCTTTAACCCTTTAATGACTTGTTTGTCCCATTGTTGTTTGTTTATCTTCAATATCTTAACTTCAAGTTCATGAAGTGATTGGTCATCATCAAAGATTTGGACAAACAAGTTCTCCTTTAATCAAATGATGTTTTCATTATTATTTTCTCCCCTTTCATGACCAGCATGTCTTGAAAGGAGATTGGGTTTTGTATTGGCTTTTCCATGTTGAAATTATACACTCTCGAATAATTGAAGACATCTGTCAACAAAGCAGATATGGAATCATTGATTAGATAGTGAGAATGATGACACTATCATTTTGTCATAAGCAGAATTGAGTCATCATGACTCACCGATAGTATGACATGAGATCGCTGACACAGTGGAGAATGGAACTGTCGAATAAGCTAT
>KZ302007.1:63385-133610 GCA_002554575.1 Amanita thiersii Skay4041 | reverse complement strand
CTCGGATCTTGGAATGTCGGAATAGAGGTAATTAGAATAGTTCATAGCAGCTTGGACTGCTTCAGTGTCTGGATCTTCCTCCAATGCATTCAACAGCACAACCTGCACATTGTCACCCTCAACAAGGAAATTCTCAGACGCGATCTTGAATTCTGGCGTTCCTAGCTCATAGCTTCCATTCAGACACAGCTGGTAATAGTAGCTTCTGAGGTTCTTCACAAGCTGTGGATCCAGGAAGTAGTTTCGTGAAACATACGAGCGAGTGGGAGCTTGCACTTGAATATTTCCATCAGGTTCTCGAGTGGCTAGACTACTCGCCAGTAACGTGGACACTGCTTCGTAATGATTCTGAATTGTAGGTGCAATCTTTGACAGGTTCTTCATCTGGGCACCTTTAGGAAGGCGAGACAGAATGGTGAGTAAGGCCAGAGAATCTGGATCAGATGTGAATCGTTTGCTGGATAATGCAGTGCGTATCACATTGTCAATCAAGCTCAGGTTCGGTGCATGATCAGATCGAAGTGCATTGAGTATCTCCGAAGGGTAGATGCCCAGCTGTCCCTGTCGAGCGAGAACCACGACGGCAAAAGGAACACAGTCAACAGCTCGAACGAGTTCTTCAATCTTGTTATCGTGGTATGAACTGATGGCCTTGTAGGTTTGTATGGCTGCCTCCACAGACAAGGGTCGGACAATATAATGCAACCAGCGTACACTCGCTGGTAGAGGCAGATCTCGAGTGGTGAGCAGAAGGAACACCTGGCCTGGTTGTACAATTTTTCCTAGTGCATTTTCAAGTGTTTTCAGTTCCTCTTCGTTGTCAGGCATTTCTAAATTGTCGAAGACTATCAGAAGCGATGCAGGATGGAACCTGAGATGCATGATGATGTCTGTGAGGGGGTTGTTTGATCTCGTCCTCATTGGCAGAGAGTCTGCCAAGGCCTCCAGCACTGATTCAACGTTAGTGGAACTCTGGCAGGGGATCCAATGTCGTGCTTCTCCGAATGCTTGACCAACCTCGACATGGTTGATGAACATGCGTCCCGAGGTTGACTTTCCACTTCCGACACCTCCAGTCAGGGCAATATGTTGCTGACCGTTCTGAGACTTTGCGTCGATGACATTTCCAACCATATTTTTTATCAGATCATCACGGCCATAGAAAATATCAGGTGCAGCAGGCAGCCGTGTAAGAGGTGATGACACACTGGTGGAAATGTTGTTAGAAAATCGAAGGAGAAGATGCCTATATTTGCTACTCACTTCCTCTCCACATGAATAACTTCCATTCCAATAATCTAGGTACTAGTTAGTTATGAACGGACTATCAGCGAGAGATACCAAAGCACCTGATTGTTATTGCGTTCCGTTGAACTTGCAGTCTATAATCAAATGAGGCTCACGAGATTAGAGGTGTGGTATCACGATGACTCACCACTGGCCGTCTCGCACGTTCAGCTGCATGCATTGAGGCATGTATTATAGCTAGGAAGGTTGCACAGGCAACCCAGAACCAGGACATTAGTTGATTCTCTCTAAGGCTCTGGACCATCAATAGTGATGATCGTGATGATCGATCCAGTCCGATTGCAGGTCCAGAAGGGTTGCGAGAGGATTGGGTCTCGGTTTGCTGCTCCTCCTCTGTGGAACCTGATGAGGAATGTAAAGACAGGAATCGTACACGGCAAGGAGGCATTGTGTACCAGGAATCCTTTGATTAGTAGCGTGACATAGTTCAATATCCTTGATCTTGGATTCTAATCGCCCCATATCCAATCGTATGGCGAGTGCCGTCTCAAGCTGCAGCATCTCTTATCAGCTCAGGTGCAGATAAAGACAGCGTTGAGTTTACCGTAAGATTAAACCTGACTTGTTCCAGCTCTGACTGGGATTTCGTAAAGAAGTCCTGGTATTCATTGGAATCAAGGAATTCCTTGGGAAGTGATTTCCACCTCATCCACTCATTCAGGTGCTCAGAAATCGTGAGCAGGGATCTGTAGATTGTTAGAGACGATTGTCTGCTGTAAGCAGTATCTATGCACACTTTTCCGCAGTTGCTAAGGCCTCCTTTATTTCTGGAGAAGGTGTTTCTGCATGTTCCACTATCGCGGCCTTGCGAACCAGCTGTATCATGTTGGTTGTTCGTTTTCGAATCTCGTGGAAGCGGTCTCTATTGTCGCCGACAGCCTATGGAACAATATGGTTGCATGTAAACAATGATAGAAAGGGGCATACTTGTGTTTGATCCATAGCTTTTACAACAGCCTTCGATGCAGGTTGAACGAATGGGAATGGAATCAAACCACCAATGACATCTATCGCATCGCGCCATGGTTGGAGATTCAACCTCTTGTTCTCCCCTGGAGTAGCGCGGATGGCTGGTGGATTCTGCGATTGCTTTGACCGTTTTGGCATGGGAGGACAAAGCAGGGGTGTCTGTTGTGATTGCATTCCAGTTCAACTATGCAAGTTGTTAAGTACAATAACCATTCACTCCGCACAGCTGTGCCCTGTTACGGCAAGGGCACATGGAAGCCACAACGCCGGTCCATAATTGGGCTTCTTGACAGGACAGCCATGCATTGATATAGAGAAGTTACAAGAGACAACAGCATACAGTAGTATGTCTTAGCTGGAGCCTCTGAATTGTCAGGTCAATAATGAAACAAGTGCGCTCAGAGGAGGCGTAGTTTTTCAGATACAGTCCAAGAATTGCTTGCAAAGAATACATTTCAAGAATGGGACCATGGATCCAGATTTCCGGGTATGATATTTCCAGAACAGCAGCAGGAGCACATCACCTAATCAGTCATCAGTTGCTCGGAGATCGTGGTCATTGCTGTCGTTCCGGCCCTTCAAGCGATACGAGAAGCCCCTCGCCAAGACATATGATATCTGCACTGCAACTGCTGCGAAGTAAAAAAAATTTATGAGCGCTCCACACCAAAATTCACACTAACGAGTTTTCGGCGGCAGTGAGCCCCAGCGACTTGGAGCTGGGAGGTGTAGTTGTGGGAAAACCAATCACAATTTCCGATATTTGTTTGACCAAATTCGTACGGTCAGGATGGACGATGTTAAGAATATTGACTTTCACTACTCATTCTGTTCCTCTCTGTACTGCTTCCTACACTCCCATTTTTTGTCTGAGACGTCAGCATTTCTTCCAATGTCCCAAGTCACGCCATACCATTCTGCGTGCCTTTTCGACACCATCACAGCCAGGTCCCAGTCGCGACCAACAATCTGACCAACCACCCAAGAAGCCCATAATCAGCAAGGAACTTCGCGAAAACATTTACACAATCCCAAACCTCCTAACCGTCTCGCGTATACTCGCATGCCCTGTCCTCGGGTGGTCAATTCTTCACAACGACTTTTATCTCGCCACGTCCCTGTTGGTATATGCTGGGCTAACAGATCTGGTCTGCTTTGTTTTCCTTTACTCCCCCCTTCTCCCCTTTTCTTCGTGCTTCTTTATGAATTCGAATTCTAAAAAGCTCGTTGACTTAAAAAGGCTGATGGATACCTGGCACGGAGATATAACATGCATTCGGTTATTGGCACCATCCTCGACCCAGCCGCAGACAAGACGCTCATGACAACGCTTACCGTGACGCTGACAATGCAGGGGATGTTACCTGGTACGACGCACATGGAATATCTAAATATATGCGCTTATCTTAATCAAAACTTACCTTTCCCGTCAATAGTACCATTGGCAGTAATCATCCTCGGCCGAGACATCCTACTCAGTTTGTCCGCCTTTTATATCAGATACACCACCTTGCCACCCCCTGTATGTTTTCTCGTTGCCTTGAAACTCGTTTTCTGACCTCAATGTTCCCATTTAGAAAACAATTTTGCGTTATTGGGATTTTTCAATACCATCAGCAGAGGTCAGACCAACGTTGATTAGCAAGGTAAGTTCTTCAATTACAAGTTGAAGCATCACGTCAATAATATGATATTCTCGAATTTCAGGTCAACACCGCCCTTCAACTCGGTTTAATGGGCACAACAACAATAAGCCCCATCCTGCCATTTGAGTTAGGTCTCCCTCTCCAAGGGTTACAGTACGTTCTTTCTGTATTCCCGTTCGCATATACCATCAACAAACCCCAAATACAACAGGTGGATAGTTGCTACAACGACTGTTTGGAGCGGTCTATCCTACTTATTCTCTAAGGAGGCTGTTCGCGTTATCTCTCAACGTACACCCAAAGACACTCATATCAAGGACTAAGTCTAGACGTTTATTGCTTGAATTTACATTTGTTTTTACGTCTACCCACAAGAAAGACAATGAACAAAACATCATTTCGAGGGGACAAATAATTGTACCAGATAGATTATTACCTAGTAGTTAGATTACACGAAAACATCACCCAAATGAACATGGGGAGGGAAATAGACATACAACAAAAAGAAATCAAAACGAGATAACGGGAAAACAAGAAAAAGAAAAGAAATCAGGAATGAAACCAGTCCCAACATTCTACGTGGCTGTGGGATGTGGTGCCTGAAGTGCTCGCCGTCGCCGAACGTCCTGCAATGCGGCAGCTACGGCCCCTTTCGATGCACAATGTTCTCGCCATGTATCACTCGCACGTCTGATAACATATTATGTTGGTTGATTGGCGTTAGGAACAACCAAAAAAAAAAAAACTTACTTTGTTCTCAACGAGAATAGAACCGCCACAACCACACTCCTCAGCGTCCACGGCTTCCTCCGCGCTGACTGAGGAGGTGATACAGGGAATCCAATACGAGCGATGGATGCGAATATCGTCATTTCACTGGTTCATAAACATATATCAGCAACTTTTTGCCTTTTCTTTGTTTCAAGGATCTCACCTCTTTTCATACCGGCCCAACAAGATCAACAGGTACTGTTTTTGGTAGCATAAACTCGATCGTAACGTCGTCTCGCGCGTAAACTTGGCTTTCAAGTACCGGATCTGCACAATCAGTCCTTTACACTCCTTGTTATGCTGCAACTTCAACGCCGAGAGCTGGGTGTCATTCCTGGATTTTTGTTAGGACTCTGATCACTGTAGCGTGGCCATTGCCAATATTCCACTCACATTGCACACGAATGACTCCTTAACTCCTCCCGCGCCTTCAGCGCTACCTCCCTCTGGTTCTCCAACTGTTCACCCAGTAACCGCATCTGGTTTTGCATCTGCTTCTTCTTCCGTTCCAGTTGCGTTAGTTCCTGCTTGTGCGACTCCTCCATCCTCTCCTTCTCTGCCCGCAGCTGTCGTAGGTCCTTCCCAAATGTCTCTGCATCGCTCCTCACGCATTGCAGATCGGCCTCCAACGAAGCCACCGTTTTTGCCACGCCCTCTTTCTCTGCAGCAATCCGGTTCTTCTCTTTCTTCGCCCGATGCAGCTCATCGCCCTTGTCTGAAAGCACGCGCTTGAGATCGTCGATTTCAAGTCGGTACAGATCCAGTTGGTGCCGCCGCTTGTCATGCGAGGTGGACGACGCTGCATGCTCAGACCGCAATCGGTTTGCTTGCTGTTGTAACAATATCAATCGGTAGTCTGTCCTGAGGGCTGAATTTCACACTAACCTCCGTAAGATCAGTAAACCGGCGTTGAAGTTGCTTATAATCCGTTGCCAACAAGGTCCTCTCTTGACGAAGTTGCTCAATTGTTTCGAGGTTCTCCGACACGCGACCCTCAAGAATACGCGCTTTTTGTTCAGCAGTAGAGTTGGCTTTCGAAGGATCGTCATGAGCACAAAATTGAAGCATCAGGTAAGTTTTCGAAACGCCATACCTCGCAACTCCTTTTCCAAATCATGATTCTCTTGCTTGACCTTCTGCATCTGGTGCCGTACGTCATCCATATCCTACACAAAATTGGCATCACATAACCCGAACGAGTTCTCAACAAACTTACAGATTCCGTTCTCTGGAGCTGCGCAAAAACCTCATTCTTTTCACGCTGCAGACGTTCCTGCTCAGCTGTCAAGGACCTCAGCGCAGCCCGTTCGCCTTTCAACCTGTCCTCAAGGTCAGCAATAACGCGCCTTGCTTTTTCAAGATCCTGCTCAGTTATTAACGCCTCTAATCATTCTTGAATAAATTTACATAACTTACCCCTTCGACACCTGCCTTGGCTTTCTCTCCGGCCCTATCACTCTCGATAGCCCTTCTCGCCTCTTCTTGTGCTCTTCTGATCTGCCCATTGAGACGATTTGTAGCATCCTGAAGGGCCTCATTTTCTCCAACAAGCTGTCGCTTCTCGTCTTCCCACTGCCGCTTGAGACTCTCCAACTGTGCATTCACCGACCGAAGCTCCGTGCGTAGAGCCTCGCTGGTCCGTGTGGGCGGCGTCTCAGGCTCAGACGGTAGATTGTCATTCAACGAACTTTAAAATATCATAAGAAAGTTTTTTTTCATCACGCTTTCGGGACATACCTCTCGTCAGCCTGCACCATAGCTCGCGCATTCACCTTCACATGGCACTTGTGGCACCTAATCCGTTCCATCCGATGGACAAGACGATCCTCCTTCCTCGACAACCTAGCGATCTCCTCTTCCAAAGAAGTAATCTTCGTGCGCGCATCTTCCAACTTCTTAGTCAGGCCGACAACACCAAGCCCCGCATCCTCAAGTTTGTCTAGTTTGTCGTCTATACACTCATTGGCGTGGTCAAGCTCACGCTGTAGACGACTGATTTCAGATATAAGTGGTGAAACGCTGGGATCAGCAGTACTGTTCAACCAGGATAGCTGTCAAGCAAGGAGAGTCAATCAGAAACTTCGCCAACAAGTTACCATGCAGCCACTTACATCCTTCAATGGTCCGCCTGGTGTACGAGGAGCCCTGATAGACAGGGACAAGACGTGTCTATGCATAGGCGAAATACCACTCCAATTGGGCACCGCCTTGCTAGGGGTATTCATCTCTGTCATTGTCATACGCAGTGCACGATTCCTCTCTAGTAGCTCCTCCTTCTCCCTCTCCAACACCTCAATCCGCATGTCCTTGGCTTTGTCCACAGCTTTCCGCGCAGGGGACTGGTTCATGATCACCTTCATCCTCGCAATCTCCTTATTCGCAGAGTCCAGCTCCTCTTCAAGAACTTGAACATCGGCCTCAGTTGGACTCATCAGGTCCTTGGATGGCTCCCGTTGTTTCTCCCTCTCTAGCTCACGCTCCAACAAACCAACCTTTGTCCGAAGCTCCGCAATCATCTCTTGGTCGTGTACACTCCTGCTCTCTGCCTCCTCCAGTGCCTCCTCCATTTGCGTTGCCATACGTTGAGCCTTGTCAGCGACATCCTCCAGCCGCGCGGCCTGCTGCTGCGCTTCCTCGGCTGCCATCGCTAGTTTCTGCACCTCGCGCTTTCCATTTGCCACCTCCCGTTCAAGGGTCGCAACACGCTCAGCACCAACCGCAACCTGTTCCTCCAGCTCTGAGACGTAATCCTTCAACGGCAGCAACTCATCCTCTGCCTGACGCACTACCTCTTCCAGCTGGCGAACTTGCTCCTTCTCTTTCACAACCTCCTTCACTTTTTCTGCAAGTTCTGCTTCAAGCCCTTGAGAAACCTCCCTCTCACCGTGCAACTCCTCCTCCAACTCTTTGATTCTCGTGCCCGCTTGGATCAAGTCCTCCTCTAGTTCCTCAATCTGTGAATTTGCACTCTGCAAATCGCCCATAACCCTGCTCAGCTGTACATTGGCGTCCCGCAACTCGCCGCCAAGCTCCTTTTCACTCTCAAGCGCATACTCGGCCTTCTCTGCCCTCTCTAGAGCCAATGCCTGCCCATCCTCAGCCTGGGCCAACTGCCGCGTAAGCTCCTTCACGCGCTGATCCCGTTCTTCCTCCGCACGCTGTGCCCGTTTGTCAGACTCTTCCCCCTTCCCCTCCAACTCCTTGATTATGACTTCCACACCCTGCTCTACCTCGTTCATCCTCTCCTTCCACCGGTCCTTATCGCGCTCACGCTCCTTCTGCTCAGCTTCCAACATCCGCTCCAGCCTTTCATTTTCTTCTATGATGCGTGCGATCTCTTCCTTATAGGTTTCGACTTCCTCCTCCAGCTCCGCCTTCTCTTCCAACCACCCCTCGGCCACCACATCCTCTCTGACATCATCCAGAACGGTTCCACCCACACTCACCCTTCTACCTCCACTCAATCTTCTAGACTCAGTCGAGATAGTCTCCTGAGTGCTTTGGTGACCCTCGTTTGAAAGACTGGCACCACTACCACCAGCATCAGCATCGGGGCTAACACCATTCGTAACTTCCTGCAATTTCTTTCGTAACATCAAATTCTCTGCATGCAAATGTTCATTCTCGTCTTGCATCTTGCGATTAAGCCCGTGCAGATAACTGTTCAGCTTTCCCGTGTTGAACCGACCGACTCCATGTCCAGGAACGCCCACACCAAAACCCATAGCCGGGTCAAACGACGTGTTTAGCCGCTGATGGGTGGTCAAATCATGAGACGATGCTGTCGATAAGAATGATACGTTCTCCCCCAAGGGCGATCCCATCCCGGGAGTCCCCCACTGTCGAGGACTAGGCCTATGCATGCTATGAGGTGGGACAACCAAATTTGGAGAGCCCTGCGATACGAGGGAAGTCGACTGGAAGGACTGGCGGCCCCCGCTGCCATTACTGCTCGAGGCCACAGAAGCGAGGCGCGGACGAGGATTGACACCAGCAAACGCCACCCGCGAAGTGGTCATAGGCGTCTCCCCTACATTTGGCCCTGGAGTATTCTCCATTCCACCAGGCGTAGTCAAAAATCGACGAGGATGAGGCGTTGTTGCTGCAGGCTTCAGTCGCGGTCTGGCAGTCGAATTGATTACAGATAGCAAGAATGACTTCCGACGTGTATGTGGTGTCAACGGATCCTCCTGTGCAATACGTACGTGCTTTTGTTGAGAGTGGACACTCTCAGTCTCAGTTTCATTGTGATAATGCTCTTCCGAATGCTGTTCGTCCGATCCTTCTTCTGCTTCATGTCGAATTTGTGAAATTGCGGCTTGCTGGGCTGCCTGCGCAACATTAAACCTTGAACGAGGGCGAGGAAACGCAGGAGTTGGGGTAAATGCCAGAGAATATGATGACTGGGCGCTCATCCCAGTTGCTGGTGAGTTTCGCAGCGGCATCTGACGAAAGGTCGCGTCTTCCGCATTGCTACCAGGTCTAACAAGCGGCGTTGGCTGATCCTCTTCAGACGAGAACGTGGGCTCTGGTCCACCAAGAGAAGAGGAAGCAGGACCCGTCGAGACCAACTCGTTACTCTCAAGACCGTATTGATCCTCATCATTTGTCTCCCCAAAATTGTCATCTGTATCTGTCGTTTCAACGTATTGGTCCTCCTCCCTATTTTCCATGGCGATTTGATGAAGTTGGGCGGGGGAGATATGGATATCGGTGATATCCATTGACTGCATTTGCATAGATTGAGACATGGAGCGTTGTTCCTCTTCTTCCATCGTCATACTGGATGCTTCCTGTCGTCGGCGATTCACTGTCATAGCCGACGGGGATTCCGTCGCAGCACGACTCGGCGGAAGAGGTACCGTAGCACCAGGAATAGGTGATGTAGTATTTGATCGCGAAGGCCCCATATCACGCGTACTGTGCGGCGTAGTATTAGCCGAAGACGATGTAGTTGACGTTGATGTATGCGTTAGGGACGGTGTACGAGTACGCAGCGCAGGCCTTCGCATTGCTACATTTCGAAACTTCTCAAACGGTGAAGGCTGTAATCATTCATAAATCCATGGATCAACAGTGATTCGTAGTTGAAAAATAATAAAATCTGGATACGTACCTTTGCCTCAGACTTGAGACTCATAGAATAGTCATACGACTTCACTGGCGTCCTCTCCCTCTCCTCCTTCTCAATCAGATACCCCGCTGGCGAACCACTCCGACTAATCGACTGCAACGCTTCGCTCAACGACAAATCGTCCACTTCGTCATACTTCTCCGTGGACACATATCCGCTGCCACTCCGCCTGCTTCCCCTCTCACTTTTCCATCCCACCTCTACATCTTCATTCCCGTCGTCAACAAAACCCCGCCGAAATTCCAATTCAGGACTCCCATCCGGCAACGACGGTATCCTACTCACATCAAAACTATCACTCTTCCCAATTCCACTGGGACCAGTTGATGACTTGCTCGACCTCGATGCGATCGACCTTGCAAACCTCGCCGTGCTCGACGCACTCCCAGGCATTAAAGGTAACCCTCTCACTGTTGACCCACCATGCGACATTGCAGCAGGCGTTGAGTGTACCGCAGTACCCTGCATCGTCCCACCCTCCCCGTCTGACTCAGATGATAGATCATCGCTCGAAAGTAGTAGCCGTTCCACATCCGCTGAGGAGTCGTCAAACGCTGGGAGGGATGGCAAGGAGGGCATGTCCCTGTTCCTATTCTCGATGGCTTCTATGCGACGCCATATTCGCGAGGGCGTCTCGAGCGTTACTGCCATTGCTAACACTTGGGGTGGCTTCTCTGTATCCTCGAGTTCTGTGACTGGCAGGCGTGACCGACGCGAACATTCACATCTTCTCGCTCACGTGACCGCGTCAGCGGTGGCTCATCAATTTTCCAGTCAATAAAATGCACATCACCTCCTGTGAGTATGTAACCATACCCAAGTCCAATTTTACCTCAGAAATTGATGGCGAAAAAAAAGATTTAATCCTGATAATAACATAAGGCTTTGCAATCCAGACTCTTCCATGCCCCATGACAGAGTAACATCAATATGCCCTTTCAAGTTCTAATCAACAACATTAAATACATATGTATTGGTTCCCAAAAATTGAATCTCCTGAATAAATTTATTCCAAAAGAAAAGGTGAATGAAGAGGAGACATGCTCGACACACACACCTACAGAATTTGATATAGCCTTAGAGCTCTCAGTGCTTTTATGAGATGTCTCCAGTGAGTTGAATATCTAAGCATTAGTCATGATTCTATTAGGGGTATCTAGCATTGTATGGGACCTGAGGGTATATTTCCAGATGACCTTCTGAACACTTTCAGATATTCATCAGGTGGTGGTTGCATTCGGTATAATAACCCAACGCGAAAGAAGAGTTGCAGCAATAAGCGCTGGCAGATGCATTGCAAGTGGCAATGAAAAAGAGAAGAGGTGAACAAACGAACAGAGGCCAGATGATGATAACCCAGGTTCATAGACGCTTTTTGAAATAAAACATTTAGCATCAGAAGGACGTGCGTGACGATTTGGATGCTATTGATGATAGGATATTGATGCACAGTGTTTCAAATAACACTGTAGCAGCAACAACAGCATGTTACGTGTTGCATAAGAGTATCCATAAGGGACTAGCAGAAACACAGGCACTATATGCCAACTAATGCGAAGTGCATTGTTGGTCAGATGGTGAGTGATACTAAGTTCCCACCCTCAGCATCTGAAGTTACAGAATCCATGTTCCAATGCCAATTGTAATAATTGAAACTCAACAAAATCAATTACTCAAAAAACAATAAAAGATATCCATTCACATTAGATATAATCACTAGAATCACCAAAGAAAGAAGGAAAAAGATAAGAAGAAAAAAAAGCAAGCAAAGACCATCAACGTTCTGTCCGTCTGGAAACAGGTGAAGTAGCACTGTTTCCACCCCCAGGCCACGAGCGCCAATTCGACACCTGTATCCTCAACTCCTTCCCCTCCACCCCTTCCTCTTTGTCTCGCTTCACCACTATAGCTTCCTTCAAAAACTCAAACGCATCGCGCCCAACCCTCGACCTGAGCACCTTCAATGCTGGCTGCCGACAACGCGTAGAAGGTCGTATCCAATCTTCCCCAATCTTCTTCTCGTCATCGTTGTTGCTGTTAATCTGAGCCGCATCCTCCCCCTTCTGTCCATCAGGCACAACATCACCCTCTACTTTCCCCTCCACCTTAATCTCCACATCCTCCCCAACAATCAACGAAACGTTATACGCAGTGTCATTCGCACCACTACCCGAGGACGAGGGAGACACCAGATACTGCTTCGATCCTGTCACAAAAACAACAGAGGGCCCTGCCACACCTTGCTGTTGCTTCTGCTGCCCTTTCTTTGTCGTTCCATTTCGAATACCCTCCACCTCAGACAACGCCACATCCCCCATCTCAACATCCGAATTCTCCTCCACTCGCCGTCGCTTTCTAGGGGGAGGTTGTTCCACAATGGTCGCGGCAATAGTGGGAATAGCCGATGAAGGTACAGGCGCGGCCGACCTAGGGAACAGCAACTCCTGCAGCACACTTGGCTCATACTTGAACCTACCACGCCCACAAATTCATCTTAGCTTCCCACCAAAAAAAAAAAAAAAAGTCCATACCCAGAAATCATCCTTCCATTCGACCCCATAGTAAACACAACAGTCCTCATATCCATCTTCGCCTGCTCTTCAAACAGGTACCGACTGGGAGTAACGTTAAACCTTGTGTCCTCCCCACTTTCCTCGGCTCTTTTTTGCTTTTCGACTTCATCCTCATTCTCCTCACTCCCCTCCAGAATGGTCTCCAACACTGTTGCATTAGGCAGCCGCCGCGTGTAGGGTATAGCATAATCTCGACCACGTCTCCGTTTCCGACCAGCAAGCCTCGTTATCGATCCATACACGGTTGTCTCGCCCATAACACCCATCCGCCGTTCATTATATTCCAGCATCCGCTGCGACCGGTTACGCAGACCCAGGCCAAGCGCAGAGCGCGCCGTACCTCTCTAAGCTAAACATGAGCTACATCATTCAAATAGAATAATAACAACTCACCTCAATGAATTCAACCATTAGCACCTCAATCGCACTCCCGTCATGTCCAGTTCCCCATCCGGCACTGACAAGTCCTCTCCCATCGTCTTCCTCACTCTCACTTCCTCCATCTTCCTCCTCGTCATCCTCCCCCTCTCCCTGCTTCTCTCTCCTTCCCTTCCGCCTCCCCTTTCCCGCCTCATTAAAGCACCGTTCACCCCATCCACCCAAAAACCGACCTACCACCTCTTCCTTACCGCCTCTCACCACACCACTTTCCATCAGCTGCGCGCTCCCAGGCGCTCCAAGACAACGCAACACCCTGAGGTTTAATCTCATATCCTTTCCCTCTGCGCGTGCCTGCGCCGCACCACTCCACGTCACCCACCCAGAATGTAGCCCACATAGGAATAAATCAGAGTCGTCCGTATAGATCCTTCGTCTTCGCCGCTTCATTCGTCGCACCCGTTGCTGTCTCGAAGACAACCCCACGCCGTCATCGTCATCGTCTTGCTGCTTCCCTTCGTCCTTGTTGTGGCGCGAAGGCAACCCCTGTCGCCCATTCACCCCAGACCCTCTAGCGCCTCCTCGCCCTTCTCTCAACCCCTGCTGCTGATGCTGAGGTCGGTCAGTAATGCCCCCACCCCATATCCGTGGATGCAGCGGCTTCTCGACGGGAATATACCCATTGGGAATAATCACCGACAACCGTGTTTCGAGGTCAAGCACATCCTCCTCTTCTTTAACCTCTTGTTCTTTCAACCCCATATGCTCTTCCGTGCGGCGCGTTTCATCTACATCCATTTCATTATCCTCCCTCGTCCCATTGCTTTGATCCGTCTTCTTCTCTCCGCCTTCCAAACCCTCCTTCGGGGACCCCTTTTCACCACCATCCTTATGCCTGTCCTTCCCACCCTCATCCACTTTTCTCTCCTCGTTTACGCCAGTACCAATGGGTTTCTGAGCCATAGGCTTAATCCCATGGCCCACATCAAAGAAATACGGGAACGGCAAGCGCGGGAACACAAACGTTCCAAGGTTCACCAGCACCCTGGTCTTCACCTCCCGCTCCTCTTCCTCTTCATTCACCACCGCTACCGCTACCGCTTCATCAAGCACATCGCCATCCACATCCTCAACAACACCAACCTCCTCGGAATCACCATACCCCACGGTCCCTTCACGTATCCCATTCCGCGTCTCAACACCACCAGATACCGACACCCGATCACGTTCCCTCTCTGCACCCTTGGCACCCTTCATGCTCTTCCTTGACCGTCCACTACCACCTTTGTTAGTCGCACTTACTTCACCCTGGTCAATCACAGACATCCCATTTATTTTTGAAGGCGGCAACTGCTGCTGGTGCTGTTGAGACGACGATAGCGCGCCAGAAGAACCTTGCATCTGTGTCGCTCCCCTCTGTTGCTGTTGATGAGACATAGGACCTCCAGGTACCGGTGATCCGACGCGTGATCCAGGGTGAGGCACCGCTGGCACAAACTGCGTATGGAACTGACCCTGAAATTGCTTCTGCGGGGGTGGCGCTATGGGTTGAGGGGCAGGGGGATGCGATTGCTGCTGTTGCTGTGAGTGCTGCTGCTGAGCTGGCGGTGTCGGGTGGTGGGGATGGTGGAGAGGGTGATGATGCGGCGGCATTCCGCTGCTCGCTCCTGGACCTGGAGGGGGAGGTGGTGGTTGCGACGGCGGCTGGCTGCGGTATGCTGGGTGCGACTGGGATGATAACGATGGCGGTGGTGGCCCGTGAAGTTGGTTCGGGTGCGGTGTATGCGGTTGAGAAGGCGGCCCATGTGGTGGTGGTGGTGGTTGTGAGGAATGGGAGAATGAATGGGTAGGTAAGTGAGTTTGGGAATGCGAGTGCCCTATATGTGGATGGTGTTGCTGTTGAGGGTGAGGAAGGAGCTGAATCTGGCCTGGCGGCTCAGGTTGTGGATGATGGATGAGGTGGGGGGGTCCATGGCGAGAGCTAGGATGGGGAAGAGGATGCCCCATACTCTTGTGTTGCGATGTAGACGGCGGCGGGTGTTGCGGCGGAGCAGATGATGAATGGGAATGGGATGGGTGGTGGGACACATTACTAGGGTGCAACTGATGCGAGTGCCCACTTGGTTCTCGATGGGGAGGAAGACCATGGTGAGGAGGGAGGTTATGGGAATGTGGGTGTGACAGGGGATGGGAATGCGACTGGGGGCCTAACGAGAGAGCAGATGGCGGAGGTAGAGAAGGATGGTTAGGATGAGGTGGGACACCCGGTGGTGGTCCCCGCTCTCTCTCGCGGTCCGAATACACAATTCCCATCCCCATTCGCTCCTGCTCCCTTTCTCTCTCCCTCTCCCTCTCCCTCTCCCTCTCCCACTCCCGTTCTCGTTCTCCACGGTCGCGATCACCGGTGATAACCCCATAGGGGGGGTGCATTGAGGTTCTATCTCGCTCAAACCGCTCCCGTTCCCTTTCTCGCTCTTTTTCTCTCTCCCTTTCACGGTCCCCTGAAATGCCGGAACCTATCGCGCTGCTGTGTTTAAGTACAACGAGTTCAGCCTTGGGGGTTGTTCTGCCACCATCCCTTGGTGGCTGGTGTTGAGGTGGCTGCCTATAGTCCATAGGCGGCCCACCAGGACTTCGATAGTCACTTCCTGGGGGAACACCAGGGCCCGAGGGCACACCCAATCCCAAAGGAGGCCTATGTTCACCACCATACCCAGTCTGCATCCGGCTTGGCGGTTGCTGTTGCAACGGAGAGTGTACATTCCGCATCACTTCGCGCTCCCGTTCGCGAGCCCTCATCTCGTGGTACCTATAATCCCAGCTCCCATCATGGTCCACCTCCCGATCACGCTCTCTCTCGCGCTCCCTCTCCCGACTGGGCTCACGCAATGGCCTATCCTTGATTTGCATATCCTGTACACGTTGCTGCGGTTCTCGACCCCTCAAATCATCCTCATTTGGCGATGAAATTTTCTTGCTAGAGCTGTGACTACTCATCTGCACACTGCTCGAGCTCTCCCGCCTGGATGACGAGGTTGAATCAGCGCGTTCCCGCTCTCGAGGATGACCACGTGAGGGAATGTCATCTAAAGAAAAAGAGAAAGAGATAAGAGACTAAAAGTACCCACCAAAGAAAGTGGCCTGAAATGAAAGACAATACGCACCTGGAGCAGGAATAGCAGGGCCCAAGGGGACACCAGGACCGGTCAAAGGGCCATTGACGTCCATAATGTTCTTCCTCCTTGGAGTGTCACCAAAGATGGCGAGTGGGGGTGGAGGGGGAGGGGGATGAGTGTGATGAATGGGAGTCCTGTCACGATCACGGATATGGTCTCTGGGACGGTCTCGTATGTCTCTGGGGTCTCTCGGGTCCCGCTCCCACTCTCTCACGTCTCGCACATCTCTTTGTGTTTCCCTCTCTTTTAGGTAATCGGACCCCACCGACTTATCGGGACCCCACACACCTGGACCTGTGATGCTGGCGGCGCTTGGCGTTCCAAGCGGTGTTGGGGTCGGCATGCGCATGCCCACGCTCGCTCCTCCTCCTGCGCCTGCACCTACTCCGGGTCCACCTGCTGAGCTACCCGAGTGTGGAGAATGCGTATGCGTGGCAACGCCGCCCGCAGCTGAGATGGGAGTGGTATCCATAGGGCGTAGCGAGGCCATGGCAGGCGATGGATGAGTCGCTGACCCCGATGGCGTCTGTGTAGGGGGAGGTTGTGATTGTGACACGGATGCAGTCCTACGCGAAGAGGAGTGATGGTGGGGAAGCAAGGGCTGAGATGAGGTTGAATGGGTCGACGATGGGTGGTACATGTTGGAGGGATCTGGTGGAGGATAGGCAGGTCTTGATGATGGGTATTCATGTTGTCTTGGTGGGGATTGGGGTGGGGGTCTTTGGTGGTGTGGATGTTGTGGATATGAGTTCCATTGAGAGTTTGAGTCTTGAGAGTGAGTAGAGTCTTGTCTTGGACGTCTATGTTGGTCGGAGGGAGAGTCGTGGAGGAGGGCTTGAACGTTCATCGTAGTTGTGAAAAGAAAAAAGACGTCCCGAAATCAGCTCAACAGCCGATCACACGATCGAGATTCAAGTCAGGGCAACACTAATTTTATCGACAAAGACCCTGAACACTCTCACACTATTGACGCAATTATCTCACAAACCCGTAACACGCTCGCCTCGCTGCCCCACTGCCCAACTACGCTCACTCCCACAGGGAACCCATCGTCCCCAATGCCGCCATACGCGTTTATCGCAGGTACCCCTGCCAGTGATGCTGGCACCGTGAGCACGTCCTGCACGTATGTTGTCAATCCCACATCACCACCATCACCCCTCATGTTTGGTGCAGTGCGGATCGCAGACGCGTGGATCAGCACATCCACACCACCATCTTTCTCCCCGCTCTGTCTTCCACCACGCTGATCCGCCACTACAAATACTTTGTCAAAGTCATCCTTCACCAATTGTCTCACCTTTTGCGCTTGCAAAAAGTAGTTGTCATATGCACTATACAGAACAGTTGTAGTTGTTGCGCTTCCGTTGTTCCCTATCATGACTAAAAATAGCAAACTTACTCAGCAGTCAAAGCATAAGTGCCAAGCAAAATCCGCTTCTGGACTTCTCGTCCGAAGCCACCTGAACGTGTATGGCTATAAACCCGCGCTGTCTTTGTCATATCAGCCCCAGGTGGTGGTCGCACCTGCATACCTAACCCAAACTTGTCAATCACTGCACACACACACACACCATTCCATTCCAAACTTAAATACCATACCATATTCCACCCCATCATACCGTGCCATGTTACTGCTCGCTTCCGCACTTGCAATCACATAGTAGGCACTCAGTGCATACGATGTTGACGGCATCGACACCGGTACCACCTCCGCTCCTAGTGCCTGTAGTCCGGAAATAACATGGCCCACGCGTTCGAGGATGAAGGGTGCCATATCTGATGGGAAGTATTCCTGATGCACGTTCATGTCAAATGATTATTGGAAATGATAATAATGAAACACACCTGAGGGACTCCAATCCTCAGTCCCTGTAAAGACTCGCTTCCCCTATTCCAGACGCTCATCCGCTCCCTAGTCCTCTCATCGGCGCGTTTTCTAATCTCGTCTGATACAGCAGTGGGATCCTTGTCATCGTATACATTCAAGACGTCTTAATCGATATAGATATGATCTCGGTATCGATCAGAAAGAAAACTCACCAAATATCGCTTTTGCATCCTGAACATTCTTTGCAAGCACACCCACGCAATCTAGGCTATCTGCAAATGACACAACCCCCCATCTACAACGTACGGTAAAATAGTTGAAGAGAAGGAGGAATCTCTAACAGGCAGGTGGGGGAACGCACCTACTTAGCAGTCCATAAGACGGCTTGAGTCCGACCACACCACAATATGACGCAGGCAGTCGAATGGAACCCCCGGTATCCGTGCCGAGCGAGCTAATCATAGTCTTGTTATGGCATGGCACAAAGCCTTTTCACACTCACCCGAAACACATCCCTGCAGCAACTGCGGCTGCACTCCCGCCCGAGCTCCCTCCCGCACTCCTCGGCTCCGCTCCAGCATCAGCGCCAGCGCCCACAGATAAGGGGTTGATGACCGGCCCATGCACGCTATTAATGTTTAATGAACTAGAAAAGCAACAACCGCAGTCAGCGGAATCTTGTTGATATTGTATTTTTGGGGGGGACTTGTAATTAATGAATTCGGGAAATGGCGTACCCCATTCCAAACTCGTCGCAGTTAGTTTTGCCTAATATATCTGCACCTGCTTCCCGCAGCAGTTTCACAACTGTAGCGTCGAACGGGGAAGTAAAGTCTAGAATTCAAGGTCAGGAGAGAAAACAACCAATAACAGTAACTTGTACTGTACCTCTTAGCATTTTGGACGAGCATGTCGTTGGCATATCTGCAGTGCAAATGTTATCTTTGATAGCGATCCCTCTACCCCACAGCGGCGCGTCGTCTGTAGGTCCGTTCAATGAGACACTTTTCCGGATTTCGGAGTTGGGATTGGCCTGCGGTGGTTTGGTGTATACGAACGCGTTGATCGTTGCGTTCTTTTCTGCAATTGCGCGGCGCCAATCTGGCTGCGGAGAGGCGTGATGGTTTAGCCAACTCTTCCCTGCTGCTTCTCGTGTCTTGTATGATGGCGTCCTGAAGTTAGCTACATTCGGCCTTTTGAGCATCCCTCACTCTGCCAACTCTTGTATGAAGTATAGGTATAAAAGTGTGGGAAGGAGAAATTGCGATCGAGGAAGCCAATGGGCTGGAAATCAAACAGGTACAAACCCAAACGAGATAGGAATGATGGGCAAAGAAAAAAGTTTGGGATACTCATTCTTATTGGACAACGGTTATGAGCAAGCACCAGAGAGAACCGACGAAAAGACGAAAAGTAGAGGTGTTATCACCCACGACATCGAAAACGGTTACTGCAAACCGGACTTATCCACGCTCAATCTTGAAAAAATCTCATGTGGTAGAAGATCCTGCTGGTGAGACGGAAAATAAAAAGCCTAGTGTCAAGTCAAAAGGAAAAGAAAAGGCGAAAGAAAGCCTGTCTCCATCGAAGAAGGAAAAGGAAAGAGAAAAGTCACCACCACCTACATCGACAAATAAGAAGCAAAAGAAGAAGAACGTAGCAAAAGTGGAAAACGAGTACCACCCCCCAACAAGTTTCAAGATTGTCGTGGGGACATATGAGAAACTCTTGTACGGCTTGAACGCACTCGTCTCGACGAATCAAACTCAAAATCAAGACCCAATTCCCCATTCTCAGCTCGAGATTACTCTCCAACCCATATTCGCATTCCCTGCTCACGTATCGTGTATCAAATCCGTCGCGGCGTCGCCCCAGGGTGGGAAATGGCTCGCTACAGGGAGTGCTGATGAGATAATCAAAGTGTGGGACCTGCGCCGACGGAAAGAAGTTGGCGGACTGATGCACCACCAAGGTGTGTGACCCCGCTCTGCAACCCCCCCTGTCTGTGATCAGAATATATTCTGACCACGAATCCCATCGCTTAATTCGGCACCAACAGGCTCCATCACCCACCTGCACTTCCCCTCGCGCTCGCACCTCCTCTCCGCCTCGGAAGACGGCACCCTCTGTCTTTTCCATGCACGCGACTGGACGGTATTGCGCACGATGAAGGGCCACAAGGCGCGCGTCAATGCCGTTGCGGTGCATCCCTCTGGTAAGGTTGCGCTTAGTGTCGGCAAGGATAGGACCCTCCGCATGTGGGACCTTATGCGTGGTAAAGGCTGCGCGAGTACGAAACTAGGGAAAGGTATGTGTATTTTGAAATGTATGATTGGTATTTGTTCATTTTTTTGGGTAGAGGGAGAAATTGTTAGATGGTCGACTGATGGATCGAGGTTCGTCGTACAATCCGGATCGACGATGGACGTTTATGATACCGTATGTCCTTCCCTCACTCCTGGCTGTCAAATTATACGTACCTAATACCTTTTTTATATGCTTTACAGTCGATGAAGCTTCTATGTATCATCACCCATCCCTCCCGACTACACGACGTCAAGTTCTGCCCACGCGTATCAGATCCGAGAGAAGAAATACTCCTAGCTGGGGGCGAGGACGGAAAACTATCAGTGTACGAGATACCCACCGACCCGGACGCCCCACCGCGGATAATTGCCCAGCTAGTCGGTCACGAACGAAGGTACGAAGCCAACTCCCCATTCTTTTCCATCACGCATCTACACACTCTTACACCTTACCCCACTTCGCAGAGTGAAAGCCGTACAGACAATCACCATCCAGCTCCCACCCTCGTATACACCCCGCAGACAAACCACGTTCGCCTGTACAGCGTCTTCGGATGGCAAAATCCGCGTTTTCGATCTGGCATCCCTTCCCCGCTCGCCACATAGCTCTACCGAGTCTAATAATAACGCTGTTGATGCAGATACTGACGCGCCCGTGCCAGTGGTAGATACCGACGCGAACCAGCCAGTCGAGATTGAGCCTGTGGCGGAGTACGACACCAAGGGTACACGGTTGACATGTCTTACAGTGGCAGATGGGGATCCAGAAGGAGATGGAGAAGGTGGCGGCGTGGCCGGGAAAAGGAAGCGTGACGTTGAAGATGATGATGGAAATGGAGACGGAGATGGAGATGGAGACGAAGATAGCGAGGACGAGGAGATAGGTGGTGGTAGCGAAAACGAAGATGAAGAAGAGGAGGAAGAAGAGGAATGGGGCGGTCTCGAAAACCAGGCCTCGGGGAATGAAGACGAGAGCGAATGAATGATCCTACAGGCGCTGTTTGCTTCACGTGTGCTGAATGATCAATGGGTTATATATTATTACAATGCACACTGCTTTATCGAAGAATAGTATGGTAAAGACAAAAGAAACTACATGAAATCTATTGCCCTCTTGCGTGCCCTAGCAGGTGTCTCAATTTCCTGAGCCCTTTGTTCTACATCATTTTCCGATGACACTGACGTGCTCGACCGCAATAATAATGGTGGTGGTGGAGGTACCTCCGAAGGAGGCAATTGCGACATCGTCGCAGCAGTCTGGGTCTTGGCTTCCCACATGCCATCATCCTCACCATCCTCCCTCTTCTTTTCCTTCCGTTTTTTCTTCTTCGGCCGGTCCTTGTCTTCACCACCCGCCGAATCATCGTTCCTACTCTTCCTGTCCTTCTTTGGCTTCGCAGCAGATACTGCTAACCCACAGACCCCATCCTCTTCCATCTCGAACGAGACTAGAACACCCTTTTTTTCCTTGTCCTTCTTCCTTTTCTTTTTATCCTTTTTGTCTTTATTCTTCTTTCCGTTCTTCTTGTCCTCCCCTTTCTTCTCATCCCCATCTCCATCTACGTCCTTAGCCCGCTTCGACTTTTTGTCCCGCGGGATGAACGTTGGCTTGAACGTATTAAGATCAATCGAAGCACCTTCATCCATTTTCAATGATGTATCAGGGAACAATTTTGATGTCATGTCATCTTTCTGACTCTCCTCCTCCCCATTTTTCGTATCATCTTCATCGTCCTTACGCAGATCATCATCACCATCATCGTCACTGTCTTCCAGGTCACTTGCAAAAATTGCCTTAAAAATATCCATCGACGGGCGCTGATACGTGAGCGTATCTCGCCCCTGACTATCGTCCTCCCCCAGCCCGATATTATTAAGGTCCGGCTTCTTTGACGTCTCCCCTTCCATCGCCGCCGGCGTTTCGGTAGAGTTAGATACCGACACGCCTGCCTGCTCCTGCCAACTCTGGCCGGCATCGGCATCTGCTTTGGCTTTTGTACTTGCCTCCTCGGCGTCTGGAAGTGGAAGGTCTGGTTCCTTCACCCCAAATCGCTTGCACAGCAGGCGCGCCGGTTGCCAAGGACGAACCTCCCTCGTCATTGCGCCATACATACCCAATTTAGCTGCATGTTGCTGCGGAGAGATTTTTTCCTCCTCACGCTTCTCTGCTGCTTCCTTCCTCTCGATTTCTTCTGAAGAGGGTGTATGTAGCCCCTCGTGGATCTTCGGCCCTTGTTCCATCACAACTGCACTGGTAAACCGACCGGCCATGAGCCCAGACATGGGTTTGAATATGTTAGCCGCTTTGGAATAATCTTCTAGCTCTTTGTTGAACTCATCAATCCGCTGGCCGGGCAAGGGTTTAAGCAAGTCTGGAGGCTTCGAATCCGGGTCTGCCTGTGACATTAGATAGGCAGTGTAGCGCTCCTGCTTCTTCAAGTCCGATGTGAATGGTTGGAAACCTCGAAGAGCTGCTTGTGCGATTTGAGGTTCGATACACGGGAGGCGGATTTCAGGTGGTGTTGCAGTGGGTATTGATCCAGAAGCGATGGACACAGAAACGCTTTGTAGACGTTCTCTGTCTTTTTGGGACATGTACTCGAAGACAGAGCGGGGAGCGGCAGGGAGGGGCGTTTCTCCCAGCAATTCTCCCCGCTATTGCAGCCGTTAGCTAGTAACTTGATGCATGTATAGACACATACCTGGTCAGCAGTCATCCCTGTCTTCCACTTGTGATACGGCATGGGTTCTGATTTACGAACACCGCTTTCGATGTTCTCCTTGTTGGCGTCTGCATCCCAGACACGCTTGGGGTTCGGCGTCCAACCTTTGGGCACCTCAGGACCTGGATACCATTTGTCTTCAACAGCTGGAGTCTCTGAAATGACAAAGCCCGGCAAGACAGGTAGACCACTGCTGAACATTGCACGGGCTGCATTTGGCCTCTTGAAGACATAAATAAAGTCAACCACTAATGAAAAAGTCAACCGCTCACCGATTCTACCCTCCCCGTCCCAGCGTCCTGACGCCGACTAGATTTATGGATAGTGAATGCATCGTCCTCTGGTTGTGAGATATCATAAGCAAGTCTAGATTTCCCAGGATTGTAACCATTGTCGTAGATATCAATATCATCATCCTCAGCGTCATTAAGAGCCCCCAATCCAAACCCAGCTTCAGTGAATGAATAAGCCAACAGCCACGCCGTAGGAACTAGAAGCCACTTACCTGAAAGTTTCGGCCCGATAGATGTTTCAGCATTTGACCTAGCTAGGCTATCAAGTAATCCCGCTTTAGGTATATATCCAAGGCCATGAAAATTATCCTTGCGCTCGGCTAGAAGCACAGGCGTGTCTCGCCGTGGATATGTATGTTTGCTTGCTTCTTCCTCTTCTTCCGTAACTTTAACCTCTGCCAAAGTTAGCATTTTCTTATTGGTCGTTTGGAGGTCTTGTAGTTTCCGTTCTCGGTATGATATGCGGGGTCCGATTCCCTGGCCCGGTTTCCAGCCCATTTTCCTGAGCACACGAGCCCCTGCAGAATCCTTCGGCGCTGGGAGCAATGTCGCCTCCAGAGCGTTGGCTACTGAGCTAGACGTTGTTTAGTTTAGTGGATACCGTAAATGGTATTACCTACTCTTTCTCGTCATTTACTATTGCATTGCGTTGTTGAAGTTCAGCCTGAGTTCCGCCAGTCAGGTCCATCTCTTCTGTCATATCTACAAGTTTTCGGCTGTCCCGTAGCTCTTGTAAGTCCTCCTCGTCCATGAAATCTTCGGGCCGAGAGGCCTTCTTCTTTGCCCTGTCGGATTTCGACGAGACGAATGTCGAGGGCGTCCATCCTGGTACTAGTGAGCATAGGCAGAAACAAACGTACGCGCGCGCACGTACCTTCCTTGGAACCAACAGAATTGAAATAACCAGCTGAGAAACCGCCAGTGAATGCCCCATGCAGTCGCCGTCTGCCTTTTTCATCTCTAACCTAATCAATAGTCAACACTGCATTCCGAGTACACATGTTTTGATTCTCACTTCTTGCTTCCAAAGGGGGACGAATTCATTGATGTCCTTCGTTTTTTCCAGGGGTGGCAGAGGTGTCCCAATCTGTCGCCGGAGAACAATGTTTTAAGTGATCAGCTTCTTGACATAGACTTCATCACACGTACGAGACAGAAGTTCTCATTCGCCCTGTTGCTGGACGTGTCGACGCCGAGTTCACCAAGCTTCCGTTTCAGTCGACTCGTCATATTGCATCTGAGTTCGGCCAAATACGACTGATCTGTACTAGGTCTCTGTTTATTCGTATTTACTAGGGCATCATTTTCCAAATACAGCAAAACATTCTCCCCTCCGCCGTTGATGCAATGATCCCGCTAAAACTTATTTGAATGCCCATTAGCACGAGAGCGTTGATTCTATTGCCAAGAAGACGCTGTGCAATGCGGTACTGTGGGGACTTGATGCGAGATGTACAGTACACTGGTGCCATACCAACAATATGGTCCGTAATCGGTCTACTCCAATCCCCGTAAACTAATAACCTCATACAACAGCTCATAATACAATATGAAATCACGTATAACAAAGCTTTCCCCGATCTGCCATTACCAATATATACTTATCTGCTCCATTGGCCATGTTCCTGGCCCTATTGAATCTCAGTATGCGTTTGATGGTTTCCATAAGCAAATTTCACAAGCCAGTGAGAAAAATGCTGATGTATTTCCAACAGCCGGTAATAGTAATGTTGCTGCCACAGTGCTGCCACCCAGAAATATCCAGCAACGTCCCAGCCAGCGCTTCTCTCTCCATGCCCTTCTACCTTTGGAAATCAAACTTAGGGTTTGGGTGGCGTAATTATTTGACGTAAAAGTCATCAGCCCGGTCAACTTCCATGTGGGTGAGGCGAGGCTGTACTACACGGTCCCAGAAGTAATTCCGGCTATAGTAGAACCATGTGGAGCCTGTGACCCCCCCTTGGAATGATCACGCCGCATATTATCTCGTCTTTTCGTATCTCTCACACCGACCGCATTTGGCTCTCCACATAAAGATCCATCCTATCAGGATCCAGCAAGTTTGTCACATGTGCGCCATTTGCGGCCATACTAAAGGGAGCCTCCCCACTTCTTTCCAATTCTAAGTCCAGACCATCTCCTTCCATCCTCAAGTTGCGACCATGTCCGACGACGATCATCGCAAGAGCCAGAGCATCACAGAAAAATCGGTGGAGGCTGGAGATCAAGTCTATGGATCACGCAAGAGTAGTAACCCTACGTATGCATATCCTCCCTTTCATGTCGATTGCTTGCCAGTCTTAAACTCTCTACAGGTACCATTTCGATGTCCATGATCTTGACAAGGTCCAGCGTCGTCTCAAGCAGCGCCATGTACAAATGTAAGTCTTGTGGGGCATATAGTGCTATTTTACATCTGACGATGAACGGTCTCTAGGATTGCTGTAAGGGTTTCCTCTCTTTTCTATCACCCAGTGAGCTCTCAACAATGTGGTTAGATCGCTGGTACAATCGGTACTGGGTTGTTCCTTGGTTCAGGTGGTGCCCTGCACAAAGCGGGACCTCTAGGGGCTCTCATTGCTTATGCCCTCGTAGGGACTGTTGCCTATTCGTAAGTTTTCACGGTTGCAATCTTTCTGCCCCATTTATCTTGCACATCTAGATCGCTCTGCGCCGTTGGTGAAATGACCACTCATGCCCCTGTGTCAGGAACTTTTCCCCACTATGGTAAGCACCCCAGTCAATATGCTGTTATATATATATCTTACAACTCAATGCCATTATTACAGCTGCTCGCTGGGTAGATCCAGCGTTTGGTTTTGCCGTTGGCTGGGTATGTGTCCTAGAGTTTATTTGCTTACTGTGTTCCTATCGCTGAATTCCCACGGGTAGAATTATTTCTATACTAACGCGTCCGTATTTGATTACTGATTGCATGGCCGCTTGACACATGCTGATACGCGAATTTCATAGAATATCCGTTCCCGTGGAGGTGACAGCCGCAGTATTGCTGTTGACATTCTGGGATGAAAATGTGCGTTTCTGTTCCTGAGCCAATAGTCAGGTCCACCCCATTGACAAAGGTACCAGACAAAGCACATACCGATTTATACGATAGTGAGTACACCTGTCTTGCTGGCATGTACATGGTAATATAATGGAGATAACTAGGTGGTTTGTGTTGTTGTTTGCTCTATCAATATCTTTGGTGTCAGGTGAGATCATACAGTTCCAACAAGGTGGCGTTTCTGATTATAGCTAAATGTATCACCAGATACTTCGGAGAATGTAAGCCAAAGAAACCAAGTGTCGTTATTCACATCATTCATATGATCCCTCCACCCTGGCTCCAGCCGAGTTCTTCTTCTCTTTGATCAAGAGTACGTCCACACATGTCCCACGCCAAATGTTGTGCCTGCCATCCTGACAGTTCCTTGTAGTATCGCTTATTATTGGATTAATACTCGCCGGTTTGGTCGTTGATCTCGGTGGAGGTCCGAACAGGGACCGTATTGGCTTTAGGGTTCGTACCTCTTGATGATGGAAGATGGCATCCAGACTCAGAGCCATGTTTTAGTACTGGAAACACCCTGGCGCGTTCAATCGTGCAGGCCTAGTCAGCAATATCCACACGGACCGCTTCCTCGCCTTCCTAACCGCTATCGTCAATGCCGCATTCTCGTTCCAAGGAATGGAACTTGTCGCAGTGTGAGTTTTACAATTTTCTTTTCTTGATGGAGTGATGTTCATCATGATGGTACATTTTCAGTGCCGCATCTGAAACAGAAAACCCGCGGCGGAACATCGCCAAAGCGGTCAAGCGTGTCTTTTACCGCATTTTCATCTTCTACGTATGTAACCTTTCCTCCATTCGACCGAGGTGCCTGAGGAGAAGGACTTAATGATTTATCTAGGTCTTGGGTATCTTAATAATTGGAATGTTGGTCTCTTATGATGATCCAGCTCTGTTGCAAGGTGGGGCATTCTGAGTGGCACCCCCTTATGTTGTCTCATTTCACCTTTACTCTCTTGCAGATACCGGAACTGCAGCGCAATCGCCATTCGTCATTGCCTTCAACGTTGCAGGAGTAAAAGGTCAGCATCCATACTTTACGTCACCACCCAGAAACAGCCCATCTGATTCCCCTTCGCTTATCGTGAACAGTACTCCCTCACATAATCAACGCGGCTGTATTTACCAGCGCGTTCTCCGCCGGGAACAGTTTCCTCTTCTGCTCGTCCCGTATTTTGTATGGTCTTGCATTGAGGGGTCAAGCACCGAGGTTCTTCACCTATTGTACGAAGAATGGTCTTCCGCTACTGGCCGTGTTGGCCTGCGTGAGTAATTGAAATAAATTTCAAGTAATTAACTGGTAATTGATTTGCTTTCGTGCTCAGAGCTGCTTCTCGCTCCTGTCATTCATGAGTGTGTCGAGTGGATCATCAACTGTCTTTAAGTGAGTATACTTTTTTCCTCGGTCAATTCGTTAACTAGACTAAAAATGTACAGCTGGTTCGTCAACCTCTCAACCACTGGTGGGTTCTTTGGCTGGTTCTCGATAAACGTGACATATATCTTCTTCCGTATGTTACCCTACGATTTACCCACATGTTCAACAACTTATGTTTATCCCTACCCATTAGGCCGAGGAATGTTGGCGCAAGGCTTTGACCTCAAGAAGAACGTCTATAACAACAGGTTCCAGCCGTTCGTCTCGTATTGGGGTATCTTTTGGACCACGATATTCATCCTTATTAATGGATACACGGTGTTCTTCGACTTCAATGCCTCGGATTTCTTCACATCTTGTACGTTCTCCTTCCCCTTTTTTGGATTCACAATTTTATTTTATCTTCTGTCATTCTTCCTCCCTTCCCATCACTGACGTCCGAATTTAGACGTCAATATTCTCATCTTTGGCTTGTTGTACTTTGGCTACAAGATCTTCAAACGCACGTCGTTCTGGAGAGTAGACGAGATGGACTTTGTCACGGTAAGTGTTTGCCTTCCCTGCACCATTTCTCCTCTCCGTTTTTACCAAGTACTTGCACAACAGGGAATCCCAACCGTCGAAGAGACAGAGGAACCCGAAGCGCCGCCCAAGAACATCTGGGAGCGGATCGCAAGCATCGTTTTCTGAAGCAAATTACCTATCGTACAGCATACCGTATATCTCTTTACAAGCACACACAAGGTCACCAGTTACTTTATGTTATTGGTGGATTTTATTGTACTAGTTAGCATTGTCGAATGACGTTTATTATTTCTTTTCCTCTTATATCACGTAATGCTCATTGAGGTGGTGATAGTGATGCGTTTTTCCGAAATTTGCCCTGCATCCAGACGCGGTACATTTTGAGTCTTCGTTTCCTATTTACGATAAGCCGCCGGTCAACGCCTAATTGTTCGATTGTGAATAAGGGATAAGGTGAGGATGCAGTCGGTGGTGAGAGTAGATTTGGATGGATTGATGAATTTGGATAGGGTGTCAGGCCGAGTATGGGCGTAGATGTTAAGGTTTGAGATTCGGCCTGAGTCTGCGTATCATCGGCTGGAGTACTGCTCCCAGGGGATGATAGATCCTCATATCTTAGACTATCATCTTCACCTTCATCCATGGCATGCATCTGCGTGTGTGTGATGGTCTGCGTAGGGGCCACCTTAGAACCTGTGAATATAAGCGCAAGCTCGTCTAAAGTAGGCAATCGTTTTCCTCTAATGAGTAAAATGCTCCTACAGTAGAGGAGAGAATTAGGGAGGGTGTCTAACCTAGCTCGAAGAAGTAAACCCGGGTTTTGTCACCGCGGATGTAAAAGTTGTCGTCGAGTAACCTGCCGGATTTGAAGCGGAGCTGGGTGAGGTCGTGTCGCCCGTAATCGCGCAGCATGACGAGCCCGTTGGGTTTGAGGATCTGTGATGGGACGGAGGTTAAGCTTTTGGTGATGTAGGGGTTATAGTGGTAGGTATTAATGTGACCTGGTGAATGTTGGTGATTGCCTGGTGCCATTCGTCAGGGTGGAGGGCACTGAGGACGAAGACGAGGATGACTATATCAACCGTGCTGGGTTGAATTCCGGGGGGAAGGCCGTCGGTAGAGGTAACATCCCAGACGGATGCTTGGATGCTACCTAAAGGAGGGGATTGGTATAGTGGGTTGTTCTGCGCAAATGTAAGTTGTAGCGAGATGCCTATCGTGTTGTTTTCTGGGCTCACCTGAACGAGTTTCACTGCATGATTTGAATAATCATAAGCGTATAATGATAGCTGTGAGTTCTTGTTTGCCGATAAGAGAGGGAAGACAGAGTTCCCAGCACCTGATCTGGGATCAAGATACTGTTCTAGGTATTGATACGCTTCGCATGGGCTTACCACAACCAATCTCGACAATCGTCATTGGCCCTGCCTAGTTCCCTGAGCATCTCATGGATCGTAGGGGTATACAGTAGCTAATAAACTTACTTGTGGTTGCGTAGCAGCAACGAGTTCATTGAATTCATTATGGAGCCTATTTTTTTACTATCAAACGTCTGAAATATCAAAAACAACCACTTTGGTTGTGATGATGTGGGATGTATATACCATTTACGATTTCGGAAAAAGTTGGCTGCGTTGGCCTTGTAAAAGTTGTCCCTGTCAGAAGGCGTGGTAAATCTGACAAGGTCTCCATGGAGTGAAAAAAAACAAGGGTACCAGTATTTGGCGGGCTTTTCATTGTATTTCATTTTTTCAGCTACACTGACGGGGGTAGCCCTTTGTTTTGTTATTGAAGCGGCTATTAAATCACCCTGATCGTCAGGGGGAGGGACGTGGTCCCAAGCATTGTGTGACCAGACATCTTCCTGGTCGGTGAGGAATCTCATTTGGGGATAGATTAGAGATTTTGGCTTTTAGCTGATAATGACCTACCTCGAGCCGAATGGTGGCTTCTCTGCATTGATTTCGTGCACAGAGGATGTAGATTTGAGGGCGTCCATGACCTAGATGAATGTTAACGACAAGTTGTGAAATAAAACAAGGTCGGAGTCCAGAACAAGACTTTTGCGGCGTCGGTGGGACACTGAATCAAGAAGCACGCACTATGATTGGAATTATCTTCATATCAACACAGCTCCCTCTCTTTGTATCGCCACTACACGCCTTGTCGGGCTATCCGCTCGTCACCTTCTTTCCCTTTCTACTACGACTACCTTCATTCATCCGAGTCCTGCTTGACTAGGCCGCAGTCCATGCTTCTCGGTGTCAGGAATTGATATCAGATCTAGTACCAGCGACTGTATCCTATTTCAACACCCTGGACATGTTAGCAGAGACGCACATTCCATCCGACAACGAGCTCTCATTCCTATACGAAACCGTACGGACCGCATATAGACACCCTACTCCAACAACCCCCAACGATCATCAACCATATACTAATACCCAACCGAATACCATGCGGGTGACTGGTCTTCCGCTTCAGGATAATGGTTTGTCTCCATTTATGCTCTTACTTTAATTACCGTTGTGTTCACAGGGAGCTTGGGTGGGATGTGTGTGGCTCGTTTCAGACTTTAATAACATGCAAACGACGATGACTGCAACACCGCCGCCTATTCAGGTGACAGCGCCACAACCGACACGACGATACCGACCTTTACCCCCCATACCTGGTAGTGGTCAGACTATTGGTGTACCCCCATCCCTCATCCCTCCTTATCTACCCCATACTATATCACGCCCACCCTCGACTGTTAACATTGCCCCTACCCCCGTTGATGCCCCGCGTATGCCCACCAGACCTGTCTTCAATGAAGAAACCCTGCCAATAGACAGACCTCAAGCTCTCCCAGATGGCGCCCGTCCACCCATGATCCCTGGTCCTGGTCACATTAATGAATTACAGTTCTCGGTTCCAGAATCAACATTTATCCCCCCATACCAAAGATCTCCACCACCAGAGGACCGGTCTCTGGTTTATGTTCCGCATAAGTATACACCTCTAGCCCCACAGCAGACTGGTCCGTCCCCTGCTGAAAGCTACCAAATTCCCGTATGGGACATGCCAGGTGGATCTTCATATCGAATGCCGGCTACAAATGGAAGTCGCCCATACTCGCCTCCGCGTCTGCGACACATCAATTCTGATATGCGTGCTGGTTCAATCTCTACTGACAGTGCGTTTTTTGAGCCAGGACCAAGCGGCTTGTCCGAATCCTATGAGCCTGATATTGATAATATCCTCATACATGTTGGACGGTTCCCAAACGACCCTCCACTAGATTACGAAGATGATCATAGTGAAATAATATCTGATGATACCAATGATCCTTTGCAATTCGTTAATTGGGCCCTGCTTTCCCATATTGCTGTTCGTCTAAGAGATAAGGTTCCCAGGGGTACTCACGTCAAGGGTAGTATTCCCTATCCCCGCGCATTCACTGGCAAAGACATTGTGGTACGGCATCTTTCCAATCACAGGTAACTAGCTGAAATCTAAACCATCGTCGTAGTCTACGATACAGTATCAAATCCAACGAGAACTTGTCGTGAATCTCGGGGGTTCTGGTGGCGACCGTAGGGCTGCGTTGCAGGTGGCACGGAGCCTTCAAAGCCAACTATTCTTCTATGAAGTTGAATGGAACAGTCATACCTTGCAAGATGGGGTCGAGGACGTTTATATGTTCATGGATGATCAGGAGGGCGACGACGCGCCCATAGAGCGTGAAGAGCTCCCCACCGGCGTTGTGACGTACTTGACAAAATGTTACTCTCCGGACTGTGGTGGAGCTTCGTGCTACAGTTATGGCTGTCCCCGCAAGGTAGGGTTGTCGTCATCAATAGAACGAATCCGTTTCATTATTGTTGTTATTTGTACTTAGATGAACTCACTTCTGCTGCAACTACCAGACCCCTTTGAGTCTTCGCCTGGGCCCTCGAAGGAGAGTTGGTCTGATAGAGTGCCGGTTGAGATTATTAGGTCTCTGCCCCAATATGAAATTAAGAGACAGACGTATGTCTAATCTTGCTCATGATGCGCAATTAAATTCTGAGCTTTGTTTCCTAGGATCATACACACGTTGATTTCAAAAGAGGAGCAGTACATCAGGGACTTGGACCTTGTCGAGACTGTCTTCATCAAGCCACTTAAAAAAGCCAATCCACCAGTTATCTCCCACTTGGACCTCGAAGAATTTCTTGACGAAGTGTTTGGTAACATTCTTGACCTAAGGGAGTGCAATCGGCGCCTCCTTGAAGTCCTATATGTCCGTCAGCGCGAACAGGGTCCAGTAATTGAGCGTATTGGCGATGTCTTTCTTGATGCTGCGACAGAGTTTAGGATAGCGTATCCTAAGTATGTTGGCCATCATCCTATTGCGGAGAGGAGGGTAAAGGAAGAGGTGGAGCGTAATCCCGATTTTCGGTTGTTTATTGAGGTTAGTGGAATTTGAACACTTGTGGAAACTTCATCGTACGCTGACATACTATACTCCTAGAGGTGCTCTCGGCAGCGTTCTCCTCGGTCCATCGAAGGGAGCAGGATGCTTGATCTACGTCACTATTTGAACCGACCAGCAGAGCACTTGCAAAAATATCCTGTTCTGCTCGAGGCCATACTCCATGAGACGCACAAGTCTAACCCTGACCGTGACTTTTTGCAGGAAGCGACTGCGGCGATCAAGAATTTACAGCAGGTTGCTCAGTTGAGGACGTTCCAATCTGCTATGGGGAAAGGGTTCACGGGGAAGTGGGAGTGGAATGATCTAGTGTCGCGAGAAATGATCAAGGGTCTTACAAAAGAGGAAATCAAACGACAGTCGTAAGTCCTGACAAGTTGTATTGGTTGGGAATATATGTTAAGCTATTCGTTGATAGAGTTATTTTTGAACTTATCAAAGGAGAAATGGCGTATGTCAGGGATTTGGAGGTAATCGAAACTGTGCGTTTTTTTATTTATCCAAAACAGGTCCTTCGTGTTAACTCAGACGATAGCTCTTTGTCCAACATCTTCGTGGTGCCGAGCCGCCTATAATTGAAAATGACCGGCTAGACAAGTTCATTCAGGACGTGTTTTGCAATTTTCTGGAGCTGCATGCACACCATCGGAGGCTGTTGGACAAGCTGCATGAGATACAGCGGGAGGAGCATCCGAGGATTCGGAGTATCACCGCTGCGCTATTTGATGCTGCACTGAACTTCAGGGAGGCATATATGGAGTATATACCGAACTATCCAATTGCGGCTTATAGGATTGATGACGAGATGGTGCGGAACCATCGGTTTAGACGATTCGTTGATGTAAGTTTCATCATTACTTGGGTGTCACTCATTCATTATATACCTTGCTGCAGACGTGCGCAAGGCACCCGGATGCTGGGCGACTTGACCTCAAGAATTTCATCAACCGGCCCATACCCCGGCTGTTACGCTACGAGCTCCTCCTGAAGAGCATATTGGACGAAACACCGCCTATGCACGAAGATAGAGAAGCCGTTCCGCAAGTGATCGAGGTTATCAAGGCTTTGGGAAGGGAGACCGAGCCAGGTGTTCAATCAGCCAGGCAAAAAGTTGATCTGTGGAGCTACAACTCGAGCTTGGTCTTCAAGCCGGGTGAATATATTGTAAGTGCTATGTTAGCTGGGTTGATAGGGGCAATTTTTCATCTAACCTCTGTGGCGCATAGGATATGGACCTTCTTAATGAGCAACGCTCGTTATTGCATGCTGCCAAGCTGCTAAGACAGCCTGAAGGAAGTCTGACGACGTGGACAGAGTTGTTTGTATTGTTGTTTGATAATTATTGTACGGCGTTCAGTCTTTTTTGTCATTAATGATTTGTTACCCTAACCTCCTTGTTTTTTCAGTGGTTATGACAAAAACGAGAGAAAAGGACGGGATGGTGAAACACCATGTGACTAAACGAGTGGGTATCGTTTATTTACTATCCCACGTCCTATGTCATTCATTGTATTGTGGTAGCCGATCCCACTTGACTTGCTCGCGCTGTACAACTTCAGCGATTCACCTCAACAGCGAGTCACTGGAATCCTTCGCAACCTCCGTGGTGGGGGCGCCACGACCGAGGTGGCAGTCCTAACATCAGACCGTGAAGGCACAGGATCTGAATCACGTGTAGTGTACCCAATGACACTAATTCACACCGGGCGGATGGGGTCAACTCTAATGCTGTATGCTGACTCTGCGGCCGTCCGCGAAGAATGGCGACAGAAGCTGGAAGAAGCTCTAGGGCTGCGCAAGGTAGTGCAGGAGTCGAACAAGGTGTTTGAGATTGATACTCTAAGCGCGGATACATTCTTTATGCCCCCAGCGATAATGGGCCAGCCGCAGAATTTGATTCAGTCATTTACAGGCAAGGTGACCTGTTCTGTGCCGTTCAGTGAGTACATTGTATATGTTGTGTTCTCTTCTTTTTTGGCTGATGCGGTATTCTGTTCAGCCACCCCTGATGGTCGCATATTGGTTGCGATTGGGTGTACGGAAGGCGTGTGGATGGGTTTTCGCCGCGATCCTCGGTGTGAGTGTATCAATCTTTTTCTGTTGTTGAAAATAAAATTTCTGAGATTTGAGATTCTGGTAAAGCTATGCAGCGTGTGCTTCACATCAAAAAAGTAACTCAGTGCGAAATGTTGGACGATTTCGGGGTGTTTTTGGTACTCGCAGATAAGGCAAATTTACTTCCGTACTAAATGTAAGATCCTTCTATTAAACCTTTTTTTTTTTGGCAGACGCTGTTTGCATATCACATTGAAGCTCTAGTCCCAACGAATCTTGATTCCTCCCAGCAACTACACAAGATGAATGCGGTGGTGCACAAGGAGGTGCAGTTCTTCCGGTCAGGCAAGCTCAACGGGCGCACGCTGGTGGTTTTTGCGAAAAAGGATGGGGTGAGTGCCAATAGTTTGTTTTAATTATAACTCGTGTGGGATTCTTTGATTGATTCTAATCTTACTTCAAAATCATAAAGTCAAACACTCACTTCTACGCCGTGGAACCCGTGTTTGATAAAATCAACGATAGATCTAGACCTCCAAGTGGAATCGCGTCCCGGCTTCTAGGGTCAAAGACAAACTGGTTCCGTGATTACCGCAAATTTGTGCATACATGTGAGGCGTACGATGTCGTGTTTCTCAAGGCCAAGTTGGGTGTTTTGTGTTCGAGGGGGTTTGAGATTTTGGATTCTTCAGAGTGCGTTTGCAGCTATTTCTGGTGATGCGGTGCTGATGAGCTGTCTAGCTTTGAGTCGAGTGTGAATATACCAGTTACTGATGACCCGCGGTCGTCATATATTGCCAAGAGGTGCGCGTCTTGCCGGCCTATTGGGATGTTTAGATCAGCAGAAAATGAGTTTTTACTATGTTACGACGGTACGTAGCTCCTAAATCCCTGAGATATCATATCTGAAGAACTATCTTAGAATTTGGTGTATATGTCAACAAACGCGGTGTGCCTAATAGGCTCTCTACGGGAACTATAGAATGGGAGGGTAAAGCAGACCGCGTTGCACTTCACCCACCATACATTCTTCTTTTCGACCCACACTTCATTGAAATCCGACACATCAAAACTGGGCGGCTAGTACAAATCATCCAAGGCAGCGGGGACGTGCGGTGTTTGTGGAATAGCCTAGGCCCGGACTCGAGTGCAGCGATTATACCGAGTGGGGGCACAGAGGAGCACATGGTGCAGGAGCCAAGAGTGCATGCAGCGATGAGCATCCAAGATACGGGAATCCACCCAAATGGCCGTCCGAAGCCTGTTTCGCAACATATATTCGAGCTGACGCCAACGATTCCATTGTATTTACCAGGCTCATTGGCATCGCCATCAACCGCGACGTATTTCCCACAGTCGTACTCACCCCCGCATTCGCCTCCGCTTCGGGCTAATCATTCGCTGAGAGGGTAGATGGCCCGTGTAATATTCTGTCTACTATGTCGTGTGCAATTGTTCATTACCCCTTCTTTTCATCTGAACATTTTGTGTTGTTTATTGCTCTGATCTTAGTGTATTGTCCATCATGGCTGTTAACCATTGTTTTTTCTTTTCCTTTCTTTTTTTAGGGCTAATGCTTTTGATAGTACTACTACTGTTATTTCATTCTATATTACCTTCACCTATCAAAAAAGCCAAAAAAGCTCAGAAAAAGTGTGTTGTGGTTGTAAGAGTATAATCAGCACAAAAAAAAAGCCAACGGCTATAGTATATCATCAGATCACAAACGGGTTTTCTTCGCTCTACCCTGACAAGAAAACAGGGATTGAGATGCCAACGCTTCATTGGGTCGAGATGAACAAAACGAGAAAGAGAAAACCAGTTACCCAGGTAGTTATACTAGTTATGCTGGTGGCGGTGGAGGTGGTGCGTCGCCAGTTGGATGGGGGGCTGGAGTGGCCGAGGAAGAGGGGGATGCGGAAGAAGCTCCGTAAGCGGCATAGTATTGTCCGTACTGTGCCTGTTGCTGGGCGGCCCATTCTTTGAATTCGGGAGAGTTGACGTCGTAGCCGTATGCAGCCCTGTTTTTACGACGTAGTGCAAGCGTGTCCCATTATCAACGTAAGATTTTATTGAATAGAAGGAAAGGTACGGACCAGTATGCTGCATAGGTGTCCTGGCTGGCACCGTCTGCGCCAGGCGGGGGGGCAGCTCCTGGTTGGGGTGCTTGTGAAGGGTCATAGCCACCTGGTGGTGGTGGTTGCGGCGCGGAGCCGTCTGGAGGTGGAGGTGGTTGCTCGCCTGGTGGTGGGGGCGGTGTACCACCCGGGGGTTGTGGCATGTATCCCTAGTTTAATATACGTGATGTGAGTGTAACAGCGGGTAAGAAAAATGGTTTGTGTAATTTTTTCAGAAAGACTGCTGTGGTTTTCTTGTAATGAGTTGTAGAAGGAACACCTACCCCCATCGCGTACGCAGCGTACTGTGCTTGTGCTTGATGCAGCTCCATTTGTTGTTGTTGTAGGACAGTTTGCATTTTGGCATGCTCGGAACGGACGACGAGGAGTAGGTCTTCAGTAAGGACTTTGGCCCGCGCGACTTGGGCTTCGTCTGGCCCTCTGGAAAAAGTTGGGTAAGCAATTTAACAGGTGGAAGGGACGAAGGGTCATTGAGCTTACGTGATGTGGATGTAGAGAGGCTCGTCACTCTCTCGACCGGTCTCTTGGTCGATGAAACCGGATCCTACGCCTTTGATTTGCACGCGAGTTCCTGTTTCTTGTTGGATATATTTGACAAACGATCCCTGAAATGAAGCTGGATACGCATGTGTGATGAGAAGTTGAAGCTGGACGTACACTTGGACCGACGACCTTGGCGCGCACGTTGAAATTTCGTATGCTTTCCAATCCAACGGGGAGTTTCTCTTCTGGCCATTTTCTCTGCAAGTCGCGGTAAGCACGATACGGAATTGTGCCCGAAATGATACACACCTTTTCTCGTAGTCTGTCCTTCTTGTCCTCGACTAATGGACCTAGATCTATGTTCATGAAATCATTGATTTTATCGACTGCCCTTTGTAGTGATTCCTGGGTGGGAGCGGCGATGTGCAAGTACAATGGAGGGTCCTTCTCTGTGGCCTTTGTGCGATCTGGGTACCATACACCCTTAGTGCTTACCGACGCTCCTGTGTCCTCATGGATCTGCACAGCAGCCAGTCAGCAAAAAACCCGAACTCGTAGAAACGACGTAAAGATGCACGCGCCTGTTGCTGTGTAGAACCCTTTGTCAACACATATCTGTTCCTGACATCATTAATATCGATATCTCTAAAATACTCGTTTTCGTGCTCTTTGCCCAGCGAGCCATTTGCGAACTGGGCGGCAATTTTGGCGGCGATGGCAGCTGCAGCAGCCGCCGCCTCGGATGCTAATTTATCATTAATGACTTGTTACCTGTCTGAAAAATCTTCCGCACCAGTGCCCGTGGCGGGCTGATCCCATTTACTTTTCGTGGACATTTGTGCTCTGGGATAGACGACTCTGCTAAGAAGTGACCGAAATGTTACTCTGGTCACAAATATGTCACGAACGTGTGTGTGTCACGGTATTATCAGATAAGATGATTCTTACTTGCGCCATCACCACCACCCATCGTCACCTCTAAATTCAACCATGAGCTTACGAAAACCTTGTACTACCACCGCCTAGTCGTCCCAATGCTCTAAAACTCCTCGTACCATCGCCTAGGTCTTTGCTCACCAACCATTCAATCGTCGTGGGATGGCTTTAATCTCGCTTGGTGAATTGAAGTACCAGAAGTCAACCAACCCCAGTTTATATCGGCGGAGTCTACCACTCAATATGACGCTCAAGGCACAGTGACTGACGGATCTCACTCCCTTTTGCTGTATCCATGCTCTAGAAAAACGCAGGTACTGAATCCAAACACCTTTTAGCGCGCCCAAATATCAAAATTTTTTTTCAATCTCAAGTTCAGCCTGAGAGGCTGGGAGATAAACGTTACTAACCTGACAACGCCCATTCAATTGGCTGGATCAAATCAATTCAGTGTTTCAGGGAATGAGGTGTTCAAAGGTGCAAACGACGTCCCTTCACTGAAAAAATGATGCAAATATGGTTAGACCCTCGGGCGGGCAAGGCACTAATGTGCCAAAAATTCTTCGCGCTCCACTGCTTTGCGTTGCGTTTTTACATTTGTCCCTTCCCTACAATACCAAGTTAGCCTCATATCTGGGCAAGGATATAGCCATGGCGTTCTTTCCTCGTACACTTCTGTAGCTCAAGGCTCCTAGACCAACGTTGCACTCCTTTATTCGATCCCTTATTCATCCTAGATACAGAGTTCCTTGCGCTCTTATCGATTCGCACCAGGAGAAACGATCATGCCTCTGAATGCTGCACTTTTTGCAAAAACAAGAGGTTGAGTTATTCCGTCTTGTCGGCCTGGGCGATGTTCTTACATTGCTGAATAGCGGCTCTCACTATGTTGCATGGACTCTCCATCTCTTCCACAACGTTTCGGCTAATACATCGTAAACTCGTTCATCGTTGGTGGTGGGATGATTACTTTGTTCTTTGGGCTTTGCTCTTGGATATTGTCCTCTTATTCTCTCTCTGGGCCAGGGCAGTTACCTCAGGTATCCTCTGTCCATCTATGATCTGAACATCGGCCACATTCACTTGCAACTGCAGGACTTCTGGCAGGCGATCTTCCTAAAGTTATTTTTTGCTGGATGACAATTTTATCATGTCAAGGAACAACGTGGTATGTTAAACTAGCAGAATAAATTCAACCTGCGACAATACTCCTTCAGGACAGGGAGAATTAGTCTTGCATTATCAATCGCGAGAATTTTTCCGCCTCAACATCGATATTATCGTTTTTCTATCCTCCTCTCCACATTGATTGCTACACTGGGTATTACATGCTTGATCGTAACGGTCGTCTCGGTTTCGATCAACGACGGATGGTCTCGTATTCATCCGATCCAGCTTAGAATTACGGAGAGTTGTGGTCATGTGCTCCTTGCAGGTTGTTTCCCTACTTTTCTGTCAAACCCATGATTGACAAATCAGCCATTACCAGCCGACTTAACATCAGATGTTTTATTGGCTACAGCCTCCCTACGTATCTTTTGGCATCTGAAGCTTCCCAGAACTCAGCGTCGGCTTATTGTCTGTTGTTCTGCCTCAAGCGTCATTACCATTTGTGCTAGCATCGCAACACTAGCACTCTTTAAGAGTCCATTAGACGATAAATCCGAGTGGTACCCATTACTTCCTATCATAGGAAGCCACTTAGTGGTATGTCTCAGTCCTAGCCCCAATCTACACGAGCAACCAGACTTATCATTTATGGAGTAAAGGCTACAACTTCTTTGACTGCATGCAACATCATGGTTGTTGTCACATTCATTTATAGAATGCTCAGAAAAGGCGAAGATTCTTCGGATTCAGATTCAGACTCAGGCAGCACACCAACTCGAAGTCGTTCATCGCGCCGGGATGCTCCTCAAACAGTTATTACGCCACTCTTCCTTACCGAAGTTCTAGAGACCCTAGAGACGTCTGAACTTGGCAGCTCATCTAATAGCCAGGCACGCAGGAATCTTTCCATACCTTATGATCCTAAGCATCCTAATGGAGCTACAACTTAACCGCGCCGTCAATGCCTGTTTATGTTGTATACGTCTCAACTTGGACAGTGCATTTATGCAGCTGGAAAACAAATAAGCCGTATAACTTATTCAAACTAACAAACAATTGTGGTGATATAAAGGATGGGAACATTTGGATAGGTTTTAACAGAAGGGTGTGCCTGCGACAATATCAAAGTACTGTGGAATGAAGATGATTAGTGTATAACCTGTGTTTATATCAACCTGAATAATTACTGACCACTAGGTGAGGAGGATTCAGTCCTCCCGACGGAATTGAGCCAGAGCAAGTGGGGTCCTCTCCATCAGCAGCACACTGTCGCACATTAGAGGGTGTAGCAGGGTCGATAAACTGCCAGTATTCAATGCCTGTTACGTACAACAAGCGAGTCTATTAATTCTCATCTCATCAACAAAAAGGATTAACAAACCGTGGTGCCGGTATCCAAAGGATTGTGGGATCAGGGTTGGCGCACTGGAGAACGAAGCTTTAGAAAAGAACACTTTCAAGTTCTGGGTTCGTTGACATACCCATCAAAAGTATGAACGGCTTTGCTTGATATGTCAGAGGATTACTCTCAACACACGCCACAAATTCACTGACCTCGAAACGCCTTGCTCCCGAATTGTTGGTTGATAAAGAAGGCACCAGTAGGATTCCACATTCGCGGCTGTTTGATAAAGCCATTAACAAACCTGTCTCGCTTGGAAAATGTAAGTTATTAGCAGTTCACCTGCCCATAGGTGTACATCCTCGTATTACTGTGAAGGTTAGTCGAACTTAACAGAGCATTTGAATAAACCTAACTTACACATTAGGGAAATTCTGTTTGAGTGATATCCCTGCCAAGCTTGAAAGGGAGCCACCAAGGGAGTGTCCAGTGGTTACAATACTGTATCCAGGGTGCTCCGTCAGCTGGTCTCGTACGGCACTGATGACCCCACTTGCAACTGAATTCCAACTAGCTCAAGTGTATGGGTGATCTAAATAAGCATGGGAAACGGACTGGGCTTACGCTGCCAGGAAACCGGTGTGAACGCCGGTGCCGCCTAATAGGACATCAGGACGTCTCTAGTACCGGAAGTTGGCTCATCAAGTGGTAGACATCATACCAGGTGGATTAACTCCTGGTGAAACGAATGGCGACATCTCAATCTGTGCATCAAGTAAGAAATCGGTCGAGGATGTGCTGAGTGAAGTTTGACGTTTAGCGCTTGACCCAGGAAAATGTGATGCCAACTTTACCTTCCACGCAAAGATACGACGATTTCTTGCCTTGAATCATCTCGTGCAATGAACCCTTGTGTATCCGAGACCAGATTGTTTATCTATGCCAAGTTCAGGAATCCAAGCTGTTACTCTGGCAAAAGCAGGACATACTACGGCTACCAAAGTATTGCCATTTGGATTGGGGCATACAAGCTGATAGGCCGATGACGCATCTAATATTGCTCTGCATTTGGTATGGACGATCAGGCAGTATCCTGAAACTCACACTTGAAATAGAAGACCAAGTCATTGAAAAGACCTGAAATTACATCAGAATTCGTTCTCGAATCTGGCGAACTGACGTACTCTGTGAAACTGCTCTCTTTTCAATTGTTGCCACTGGTGATCCTACAACACTGACGGCCAATAGCGGCAACAAGGCAGTAGAAATCCGCATATCAAACAGGGATTGACTCTTTAATGAATACTGTGGGATGGTACACCGATTGAAGAGCTTCGTTCAGCTCAAAACCTTGCTTCACACTATATAAAAGTTTCACCCATGCGTTCTAGATTCAGAGAGAGCAAAAATAAGCGTCTTGTTATGTTCTCTCATCGATGTCTGGTCGTGCACACTCACCACAGGTCTCTGGTCACACCACCTATCATTGTTGAGGTCGTATGAGAGATTTACGGTGTGATGAACATGACATGACAGTGACAAGACTTGTCAAACAATCTCTTTCCCAAGGACAGGCCTGTCAAGTATGACACAGGAGTTGCTCTCTTAAACCCGCTGCTCAAGGTAGCAAGTGTACGTGATGGAGTGCTTGTTTCTACAATACACACTTTGCGTGCCTTTCCTTTCTCTTTCTCATGGGCAAATTGTAGACGTACTGGAACAAGATTCATGTTTAGGGGACCACATGACATACCGGAGCACGTTCCGAAAAGGGTGTGAACATACCAACATTATCATGCTTTACACTAAACAGCGACATATTAACCCCTGGCCTGTTGACCGGCCGTGAGACTTTTGTCGCGCTGCCATCGTAACTCTGCTGCGCCCCCGCATCATATCTGGCTGCATACCTGGGGGAGGTGGAGACCCATGGGTAACAGATCTAGTCAGCTGACAGTACTACGGTGAGGTACTACCTCGCGGGTGTCGAGCCACTCCCGTGGTTATTGATCATATGGCCCACGCTCTTTGCGCACCATTTTTTTAAGTGTGCGAAGCAGAAAGGATTCTTGTGGCATTGTGATGTTTAGCCTGGCTCTGGAAACTTGTCCATATGCAAAAAGGACAATTCTGACCCGCGGGTTACTTTTTTTTTTGGTTATTGTTTCCTAGAGCATCTAGGCCTGAGTGCTCTCCTGGCGTTGAGCTACACAATAGTCATGGTCCCCAGGGTGTGCTACAGTCAACAGAAACGAAGATACCGCCCTCTCCACTTACAGCCATGTCGTCATAAATACGATGCCATTAGTGGTAAGATTTTCTCTTTTCATCCAAAATGAAATTAACCAAGAATGAAAACCGCAAATTTCGAGAAAGCATGGTGTCTACGATTGTTGCCCACACTCCAGGACGTCGCTTGCGTTTCACTTCTGCTGACCTATTATTACCGTTCCAGGAAAAAAAAATGTATGAGTAAGGCCACTGACTGTTCTCGTTGTATACAGGAAATAGAAAGGAAGGCACCCAAGAAGGGAGGACATACCCATTCCAAAGCTATGCGACAATCACTATAAGGACAGATTACTTGTTTCTTTCTTTCAGAGTCCGTTGTTTTGACTAAGGAATTTACATCAAAACTGCCGTGCTTTCATCCTTCTCCACCCTATCCTATCTCGATCTCGAATCTGCAATGCTTTTCCTCTACTGGTTCTGATTTAGTATCGCGTTGGTGAATGTGTTGGAAAGGGGATTCGTTGGCTTATGGTATCTCTCAGCTGACACTCGCTCAGCTGACATTCGCACATAGACGGGAGCGTACTTAAATTATGCCACAAGCAAAGCAAATGCTTTTCGGTCGCTATCAACAGGCTAAAAATGCCGCCTCAATGGCAAGTTCCCTCTCATCTTCTCCTTGGAACTGCAAGCGAGCAGTATACTCGCTCATTTTGTGATGGTCAGCAGTGAAGTCATAAATATAAGAAGCCAATGAATAAATCAGAATCCGAGCTGAAACACACCGTCTGTGTACAGGAAGGTCATCTTCAAGCAAGCTTAAAGGAATACCACAATGTCCGTGTTCTCTAGAATCGCCCTGAACCCCCGTTCCAGGTCCGTTCCCGATTCTCTAATATATCCTGGATAGACCACTCCGTTTGAGAAGTCAAGCCATGTGTGAATATGCAAGGGTATATCCTTCATTACTTCTTTGTCCTACCTACATGTCAGGTGCGGCCTTTCGTAATGGTTCCGATCCAAATCGTGTGATCATGGTGGTATACTGTAAATCATGGGGTGTCTGGCCTTGTAGGAGAATGAAAGGACAACTACTGGCGTGCCCCAATCAAGGTCCTATCCCAGGTTAATCACTCCCATAGCTCGATCCCTTCTTGCTTCAGCTGCTTAAATGTCAGTGAGATCTACTCAACAGCTAACAAGCTGGGCCCTACGCAAGAAATATATATATCTATTTTCATGACCAAAAGAAGAAAAAATCAGATATGAATACTATTACACCCACGTCCAGTTCCTCTTCCCCTCTCCTATCCACTTAGCCAACCGGAACAGCCTTCCACCGCCCTAACAAATGATTTGCTCTGACGACCAACAAGTCCCTCAACATCTGCAATGACGCGGTCATCACATTCAGCTTGCTCCCCGCGACCTCGTGCCACTCAATCGGCACCTCTGCGACAGGAATCCCGAGCTGCTTCGCGAGCAGCAGCAGCTCCACATCGAAAATCCACGTTGCGAGGTGCTGAGCAGGGAAGATTTGCCGCGCGGCTGCGCGCGAGAAAAGCTTGAATCCACACTGCGTATCCCTAATGTGGCCCACCCCGACAATTCGTAGGATCGTATGTAACCCGTACATCAGGATATTCCGGATTAGCGAGCGCTATGTTCAGTCTTGAGTTGGATAAAGTAGAGAAAAAGGCAAAAGAGAGTCACCTTTACCACCGCCTCGGACTTGACTAAATGCGCCCTACTTCCTACTACGACCATCGCATCTGCGGGTACACCCTTCCCCTCACCATTACCATTGCCAATTGACTTCCTTCCCTTCATTGCCATTCCCCTCCCCTCCCCCTCCTGCTCCTCTGCAACCATACAATCCATCTTGTCCCACAGCGCCTCCAGATCCGCAAACCTGCTCGCGCCATCCGCGTCAACCATCAATAGCCGCTTCCCAGCGGCATGCAACATTCCATGGCGCACTGCACCACCCTTGCCCGTGTTCTCCTCAAGCCTGACCACTTTCACGTCCCACGCCTTGTACTCCGCTGCGAGTTCCAACGCCCGCGCGGCTGTACCATCCGTCGACCCGTCGTCAACAATCAAAATCTCAAACGTACGTTTGTGCAGGGGTTTATTCTGGTTGGGTGGAAGAGATGGTGATGAAGAGGAGGTGAGGTGTGCGATAGTGGCGGCCATCATCGTTGGTAGACGCTCTGTTTCGTTGTACGCGGGCACCACGACGGATAGGTCAACCGTGCCAGGGTCGGATAGGGAGGGTAGGGGTAGGGGCTTGTCAGGCGACTTGTAGGACTGGTATTTCTTCTCTGATGGTCGGGTAATGATGCTCGGCGGGGTCCAAAATATTAGGAGGGCGTATAGCTATTTTTGTTGTGAGCCATGGTGGGCATGTAGAAGGAAATAAAGGGAGAGGATAAATGACGGACGGGTAAGGATCAGGTTGAATTAAGGAGCAGCAATACTCCCAGGCCAGTATACCAAGTTTCTCGTCCTCATCGCGGCGCACAAGCCCGCGGTTCAAAGAACAAGGATGAAGAGGGGTATCTCATCATAGTTCCCGGTTCCGCATCCCATGCATGGTATGAATTTTAAACAAACTCACCACGGTACAGAGCCCAACGAGCAACACAACAGCAGCAGAAACGAGAGTCGACATCTCCATCATGATTATTCACAGATTTGCTTCTTTCTTCTTGCCCTTCTTTTTCTTGTAAATTAGTTCCAATAACCCAACGTTTTTGGTATCCTGATTAACTGTACCCGAACAAACACCAACGTCTTTCGATTAGCCTCAGCGTTCCAACTCTCCACTTTTTACGTTGATTGGATACAACATAAATAACTCACAACTACTGCACCATGAACCAAAAATTCCCCCTTTTTCCCCCGGAGTCCTAACACGGTATCAGCGAGTCAGCAAAAAAAAAAAAGGAGGATGAGAGAGAGGTAAGAGCAAGAGCAAAAGGGAAAGCCTTTATATGCGCGAGTAAAAAGCCAGCAGAACAAGCATCAGTGGTACAGAGTTTTATGTTGTCCGTGAGAAATCAAAAGAAACCCGTCGTCGTTTGGCGAGTTGAAGCACACGTGGAACTCGTACAGCCCATCGAATTTCAAAATGCCCACACAACCCCCTTTGGAATCCAAGAATCAACTTCCCCCCTTCTACGACCCCTCTTTTGACATTCTTGATAAAATACAACTACTTTCAAACATTTAACAAGAAAGAAAGAAAAGAAGAAGAAAAAAGGTCAAATAATTACATGAGAAGTAGTAAAAGAGTAAAAAGGACGTCTTAATGCCAGCAAGCAAGAACTGATCAATAGCGGTAGTAAGCAGTACTAAGGGGGGTTAGTGGTAATGAAACGGTAAGTGAGAGGGTGGTTAAGAGTAGAGGAGGGGAAAGTGGGTGGAGGAGGGGTAGAATAGTACGTGACTGCGTGAATATAATCAATGAATGACAAGAGAGAGAAAAGGAGAAAAAGTATCATTTTACGTGGGGGCCATCCAGCACCAGCATCAAAATCTTCATCTTCATTAGCATCAAAGTCATCTTTCTCCCTCTCCCCTCTTTTTCCATGCCAACTTCCACCTCTACCTCACCTCTTTTTTCCTCTTCCTCACCAAAAAAGTGAGAAAAAAAAGAAAATCGTCAATAATAAAAAGAGAACAGCTCAGATACTTTTCTTCCTTCCTTCCTCCTTTGCTTCATTCACGCCGGCGGAATATTAGCGTTGATCTCTTCTAGCAGATCCTGGGCGATTACCGCACTCGAGACCTAACCCAGAATACGATCAACCTCTCCATAATCAACATAAAAGGGACGGAAAAGAATCTCACTCTGAGATTATAATGCGTTGTTGCCCCATTCTCGATAACACTAAACCTCAAATACCGTGGGTCCTGTGCGAGGCTACATCGCATCCCGTGGAACAGCGTCACATTGAGCAGCAGCGTATGTACCGCCTCCTTTCGCATAACTACCCAATCTCACCAGTCAATCTTACCATTCACCCACCATTCAAAACATAGAAAACACGCACCTAGTCGGGCACCAGTGCCATCAGACCTCTTCACATTCAACTTTAACAACCCAGTCCCTTTTTCCTTCCACTGGCTTCCAGACAACGCATACAGCTTGCCTCGCGCTTGGTGGATAGTCTCTTCATCTTCTTCTCCCGTCGTGACTAGATAAGAAAAAGACTTAATCACTGCTGCAGCTTAAAAGCGTAACACGCCCATACCTGCCTGCTCAATCAACACAACCTTTCCATTCTCATCATCACTCCTCCCTTCATCATCATCCTTCTCCGCCCTCAACCTCTCCCCAAACGTCACTCCAGCTCGATCGCCATCATCACTCGCACCACTCCCGCCACTATCCGGCATCTCATCCACCAACAACACCGATGATGACGAGGCAGCAGCAGGCATCGACATCCCCAGTTTCTTGACCCTCGGGCTCTGTGGAATTTGGGTTTGCTGTTGACTCTGACTTTGACTTTTGCCATTCGTCGAAGCGGACACAGGTCCAGTTGGCGATCCCGCACGCGCACGTTTCGGCGCGGGCACAGCAGAAAAGCTTTGCACGCTCCCTGCATACACCGAAAATGCGGTAGCCGTAGCCGCACTCGACGACCCCGCGGGCGACCCAACCCTCACAGGCGACTTGTTTCTATTCAACCTCGACGGCGACGTCGACGAAGATGACGAGAATGACCCAGAGCTGCCCAACACAGGTGACTTTGACCTCGCCGCTACTGCGAATGGCGACGAGGATGATGCATACAAATCAAACGCAGAGCGTTTGGCAGGGGAAGTAGATGGGAGTGGTACAGATGCAGCCATGGCATTAGAATTTGCGTATGAAGAAGATGATTCACCTTGATTGTGAAGTGCGGATATTGATGTTGATTTTCCAGCTGATGCCGAGATTGGAATAGGGATTGGAGAAGACGACTGCTGAGATCCCGACGGAAGGCCAAACGAAGACTTCGAGGATGAAGTAAAAATATTCTTTCCTTTGACAGCAGCAAATGGCGAGCTTGTGGAGGCATACGCTTCAAACCCAGACTAAAAAAATACTTGGTAAGGATACCACCACAAAAAAAATATAAACTTGGAACAATTCCAAACCTTTTTGGCCATCTTTGGCGACGACGGCGGTGCTTTCCCCGTAGAGGATGACGCTTCATCCTGCTTCTCAGGAGGCGGCGAAGGTCTTTTCTTCTCTCTTGGGTTTCCATCCTCGTCTGGATCGTCTCTCAGCCTCTTGGTCGGCTCAGCCGGCGACTTGGGCGCGCCTGCCTCCACTTCCACTTCTGGAGGTCCTTGACTCGTCCCCCGCTCCAAATACTTGCGTTTGAGCCCTTTATCGACGCCCCCGCTGCCGCTACCACCTTCGGATTCCATACGTTGGTGCTTTGGCATCAGAGTCGATAAGGTAGATGTAGTGGCTGGGGGAGAAGTTGACGTCGGCGGCACCAACACCACCACAGATGTAGATGATGGAGTGATGGCATCCGCGTGTTCTTGGTCCTGATGCTGGTCTTTGGTTCCTTCCATAGTAGTAGCCATAGCCGTAGTCATATTCGGACCATCTTCCGTATCAACGTCCACATCCACATCTTCAACACGCACACTCTGCGTCTGCGTTCCCATCTGTATCTCCATCTCAGCGGGACTTTCATCAAAGCTCTTCGGACTCTTCGGTGGGGGCGTTGTTTGTGTATCCGCCCCTTCATCGAACCCATTTGTAGTCTCCATTTCTCCATCTCTCTCTGCCTCAATCTGTGACGGTGGCGGCAGCAGCGCCACATCCTCCTCCTCGCCTCTCTCCCTCTCTATGCTCCCCCGCCACCCGAGATCTTCCACCCCTTGACTAATCTGGCGCACCTTCATTTTCATCTCCTGGGGGGGCGACACTCCCAGCGGCGGTGATCCTACCACAGAACTAGAATTTGAAGAGCTACCACCCCCAGTTCCTCCCCCTCCTCCCCTTACCCCTCTTCTCCCTTCTTGTTGCTCCTCTTCATCCTCTTCGGTGGCTTCCAATTGCCTCCGATTCTTCTTCGCAGGTGTACGCGTCTCGGCCCTTACAGTAGCGTTACACCCGTGTCCGTGCCCTTGTCCTTGTCCATCGATGTCCTAAATCATACAAAGTTCCATTATAATCAGAATCCACAAAAAATATAATTGAGAAAAATAAAAATGTTCGATTAGCATAAACCCCCCCACCCAACTAAGCCTCCCAAAGCCATAAGCGAAAGCAAAAGAGAAAAGAACTACTCACAATCGGAGCACTACCTCCACTCTGCCCTTGTCCCTTGCCTGCAGGTCCCACAGGCTCAACAGATACTTCCCTTTCTCGCTTCCTCGACCCAACCTTACTACCCCCACGCCCTCCAGCTTCTCCATCTCCCGAATCTCCAGAACCAAAATCCCCTATAACCGATCATGAATATCAACTGTTTTTCAATTCTCACCTCTCATCACACCGTCCCCCCCCCTCCTCTCCCGACCAGAATAACAAAAAAAAAATTGCATACTCACCGTCTTTATTCTTCTCCTTATCATTAGTCTGCTCCGACGGTAATGTTACCCGCGGTGGTGGTGGTGACGACGATGATGATCTCAACTGCATATCCACACTGGCATCCATACTCGTGCTTGTATCCGGATCTAGTGGTGGTGGCGGTGTCCGTGGAGGTGACGGTGGTACATCCATGGTTTTTTAGATATCTCTTAGTTTATATCCCCTTCACCCAAGATATTCGCGGTGACAATGGGAGGAAATTGAAAGGTTGAGGATAAAAGCGTGGTTGTGATGGTGGGTGGTAAAGAAGAGGCAGAGACGGATGTGACTATTAAAAAAAATGGCAGGGATAGAAAAGAAAGAGAAAGAGGGGGCCTGGCTTCTGCACACCACTCGGCTTTCTCTCGCACACCCCCCTTCGGCTATTCCCGATCTCCCTTTCACTCATCAAAAGAAGCTCGTCGGGTCACCTTCTCTCATAACAATTATCTTTTGTCTATCCTATCCTATCCTATCCTATCCCGGACCATGCTACCTACTGAATTACTATAATACATGCCCATTACGCCCAATGAGAAAAAAAGGGAATAAAATGTGACGAAGAAAGAGAACCAAGACGCAAACCATACATATGATACACAGAATAGCAATAACATAGATGACGATGATGATAACAGGAATGACAGAAATTGCATCGACAACTTGACATTGAACATTATGGCGTTTCCGGGCCCACTGCAGCCTCGCGTTTCCGTCTTTCATTTGCAATCGCCAGAATGTCCTGGATACTGCTCAACGTTACAGGTTTCGTCAACACCCGGTCAGCACCGGCCTCTAAATACTCTTGTTGATCTACGCCCATCCCAGATTGTCTCAACATCAAACCAACGGTTATCAGAGTCGAAAATCACCCACCTGATAACAACGCATTCCCTGTGACGCCAACAATGAAATCCTTCCTCCCCATCGCCCTCAACTTCTGCACCATGCTTACGCCTGACAACACCGGCATATGATTGTCCAAAAACACAAGCGCATACCTCTCCTGTCCGGCTCCCTCCTTCCTTTCTAGTATTGGTCCATCCTTCTCCCCTTCACTCCCCTCCTCCACAGGCGTCTGCACAGGCGTCGACGCAGATGACGACGCCCTACTACCAACCCCACGTAATATCATCCTCAATGCCACCTCGCCATTTTCTGCCAGCGACACCCGACATCCTTGCAAATGCAATATCCGCTCGAGCATCTTCCTCGTCAACTGATCGTCATCCACAACTAGCACGGGCATCCCCGCTTCTATATTAACAGCGGGCTTACTCACCGACCGGCTCGCCCGTGTCGGATTCTTGTCAAACTCCACCAGCACAGACGATGCCACTGACCGGTTCGAGTAGCTTGATGGGTGCGGCTCAAACGCAAACGTTTGTTTCGGTATCTGCACAAACGTTGGCCGCGCTTCTGATGCTCCGATTACCTCTGCCCCTGGACGTGATGGTCTGGCCTCCTGCACTGGCGGCGTAAAGCTCTTGCCTCTTTCAGTCTCCGTTTGTTCTCCCTCACTCCTGCTGCTGATACTGCCACTGCTTGCATCTGGGACTTCTGCTTCTGCTTTTGCTTTTACTTCAATCTCCTCTTTTTCTTGAAGAGCCTCACACCCTTCCTCCTCTTCCTCAATGGCATCTTCATCTATTTTCGTGACTGTAATAGCAGTCGTAGTTGGCATGGCCGCTGTTTCGTTTCTCTCCAAATTAGATAGACTTTCTTTGGCACTAGGCTGTCTGGCAGGTAGCGACACTCCTGAAGTCGAAACCTCTGACATTGCAACCTTTTGTTCCTTGTTTAATAGAGTAGATGCAGCAGCTGTCGTATCTACACCCAAATCTTCAGCCAAGCTAAATCATGATTGTCTTTGAAAACTCTTACTTGGCATCTTCCGCGCTGATATCGCAAGTTTGGGGTCCATCAGCGTCGTTGCCTCAAAAGCAGCAACGTCCACTGTCGTCGCCAGATGATTTTTGAACAGGTATGGCCGATTCTCAAACAACGGGTGCACGTCAACATCTGACCCCAAGGGCTTCTCCAGTTGGTTAAACGGCCTCTGGATATTTAGCGCCTTGGATCCGATTCCCAATGGTAGTTCCACCCAGAATGTTGACCCAACACCTAGTTTCGACTTGACCCCTAGCCGGCCCCCGCTCAATTTTACAATCTGTCTGACTAGCGCCAACCCCAGTCCTGTTCCTTTCCCTCCCTGTTGTTTCCCTTCTTCGGTTTGGTTGAACGCAGCTGTAGCAGTTAACTCAGCAACCATAAGTATCCATACAACTCACACCACCTACAGAATAGCCTTCCATGGGCAAGATCACTGGCTTTGATACCACACCCAGTATCTGTAATCTCTATACGCACGACTATTCTGTCCAGAGATGGCGTCGCGGCCGGCTCCTGCTGCATATCGTGCATATTCAACCGGGATGCAGATAATCGATATACATTTCCATTTCCGGAATTGACACTGACACCAGGTGCAAGAGCCCGCGTATCAGGAACTGAGTCGGTACCGGTTGTCTGTGTGGGCAACAGCAGCTTCGTAGAGATCGAGATCTTGCCACCTTGTGGTGTAAACTTGCATGCATTGCTGTTACACACAAGGTGAAAACTGAGCACACATAGAGAACAATAGAATGTTTTGTACTTACCTAGTCAGGTTAGTCACAATCTGTCGCAGTCTGGTCTCATCTCCGGTAACAATTCCATCAACCTTCTTATGCTCCTCCAAGTGCTTCTTGATCGCTTCTGGTGACTCACCCAGAGCTTCATATGATGCCTGTCTCGCAACCTAATTGGCTCTTAATTGAAAAGAATCTGCTAGTATCTTTTAGAACCTTACGTACCCTATCAATCATTGGGTCAAGATTAGTGACTAGCTTCAGCCCACGGGCCTCCGTATTCAGTTGGAGTGGTATGAATAACGATCTCATGATTTGGTGAAACGCGTACGGCTAACCATAGACGGTCAAGATCTTGTTTCAAACCAAACTAAGTCCCACTTACTCTCGATACTGTTTCGAACTTGCCGCTATCCAGCCGATGGCTAATGTTGCCCGTGAACTGGAGGTACGATTATCGGAGATAAAGGATACTTACAAGTCCAAAACGTCATTCAATACTGCAAGACGGTCAGCATCTACAATTATACAACTGGAACAAGCTACTGACCTTTCGACATCATACTAAGACTACCAGACAGAGCGCTAAATTCAAGCTCCTGCTCCTGTGATATTTTCCCAGAAGCTTCAAGATACTGGGCAGCCAGGACTGTCATGACATTAGATACTAGCATCACATACACAATTGTGTACACTCACAAGCAGTATGAAGCGGAACGCGAACTTGTAGAGACATATCCGTGTAAATAGGTCATCACCTGACATAAAACGGATAGCAACTTATCATGGAAGACATAGCTGTATGCACAGTCATTAGAAAGCCAATAGTACAACGAATATTGCTACTCACGAAGTTAGACGCCTTTTAGACTCTGCAGCTCTACGTTCATTGATCTGAGCCTTCTGAGTTGCCTGTTGATCTCGGTCAGTAACCAGAGACAAGTAAACCAGTAATCATCACCAACCTTATACTGCGTCTTTAGACGATCGCGCAACTTAAACAAACGTCTCTCGGACTAGACAACGAGTCAAGTCACGACTAGGTGAAGCCAAGGACAAGCTTACTCTTTCCCTCATATAATGAACGAAGAGTACGACTTTAAAGAACAATAAGCAAGGTACACGGCAGTATATCACCGTGATCAAAGCTTACATGAATGAAAGACAAAGATGTTGATCATGCCTGCCAAAACGTCATCGAATTATGTTATTAATAGAAACAAGCATTTTGACCCACTTCGTGCCCAACTGATCCGCACTGGGACGATAGTGGCAGTTGTGCTGATCAAATTATCATTAGAGCATTCGGATGATGCAATATGAGTGCACAAACAAGATGAAGAAGCACAAGGCCCCCACAGCAGCAGGAAGCCGGTTCATGTTCAACCCAAACAAAGCGATCACTTGTAACGACTGTAACATGGTCCATGAGACATGTGATATCATGAATACATGAGACTCACCGTAGTATAGTAGAATGTACCAAGGAAATCACGATCTTGACACCTGCCAGTCGTTGCCGTTCCAGGTGATACAGAATAAAAGCCGCAGTATATTCTGATAGAAAAATGAGAAACATCCTTGCTGACAAGGAAACACGAACTGACATGAATATGATTTGATAGAAAGACCTGGACAATTATACAGTCAGTGAAAGTCGGTTCACAAGATCAAATTGATAAGGCACCATATCCATATGGAGACGACAAGGACAAGTTGGTATATTATTGGACGATCACGAGGCCAATCGTAGATCACCATGAATCTAGGTAACTCTGTGAAGGGCAGTCAACGACTTCGATGATTCGAGCACATACGTGATGGGTATGCTGAGTATCGGAGCAACCTTTGTGTACGATATATCAGAACATGACATACACAGAGTAGAAACGTGGGACGACTCAACTGAAAAATAGAAAATTTTATCCAACAAATACATATAGGGTGATTTTGGCACGAAAATGACGCCTAAAATCCAGTTCATGATAAGCCAAAGCGACGCCCAGATAGCCAACGACTTTTTGAGAAACCAGCTCTCCTTCATAAGAGAATCAAGTGGGTCAGCGAGACACTATTAAAAGTAGATAAGGGGTTGCACCTGCGCATACAAGTGCTCTAGTCGTTCATCTGCATAGTTAGTACAGAAAAACTTTACTGTACCAAGCCATATGCGCCATCGCACATTACCAAGGGTCCATGTATTCCAGCGTGACGCTGGCATATGGTCGTGATGATCGTCACTGGGATCACACGGAAAATGGAGGACGTCAAATTTCTCTGGATTGATTGGCTGTTCTGACTGGGATGCAGAGCTCTCGTCGTCCGTCCAGGACCTGTCAACAACAACCTGATTGACCTCGTCGCCCTCTTGCTGTGGGGTGTCATTATCGCCGGATTCAGAGACACATTCATCAGCCACAAGACTTTCTTCTAGAAAGATGGAGGATGAATTAGAAGGGTTTGCGCCGGACTCAATTTGTTTGATGAAGCGAGACCAATGGGTTCTCAAACCGTTCCAGTACTTTGGACGGGAAGGCGTATAGCGACGGGGTGATACCTTTCCTGGGACATTCTGAATAGCTGGGAAGGGGAGAGAATCTTCCAAGTGGGACGCAATAGATGGAGTGCGCGTTGTCGATGTGCTTGAGGGCTCAAAGCTCTTCAAGTCCTGAGATACAGATTTCTCAACGTCCCGCACCCATTGGATTGGTTCTCGAGCGGGTGGCGCGGAGCGGGGTCGGGAAAGCCAGAGGCGCATGAGACGCAGCCCACTGGATAGTGGAACAGGTAAGGGTAATAGAGGGACACTTGTAAACCTGGGGAGGATAGGTGAGAGATAGTGGAGGAAGGAGGGACTGGGACTGGAACGTACGAGTGACAGCGTTTCAAATGGAATGACTTCCGGGATCGAGGTCTATCTCCTTTCTTGGAGAGTACCTCAAATGTCCGCTGACATAATAAAATAATTCAGTTTCGTGAAAGACCCCGAGTAGCTGTCGGACTCAAGTATTAGACTTTTTCTCTACAACATAGCATCCTTTATAATATACTCGGTGTACACATCTCTACAACTACGCCCCATCTATAATACACAGACTATCTTACTGACCACTGACCAACCTCCTCCGCTCTAGACTGAGGTCTAGTAGTACCTTGACTTCATTTTATTTTTTTATTTTCAGTTTTACCCTCTTTCCTGACTGTCAGTCCGGGAAAGTCACCAGACCCGTGATGGATGTCCCTGTGTGAGCGACAGAAACCATCGTCAACATCACCTGAGAAAAAAACATCAGTCCACAGGGTCAGGGTAGTCTGAGCAAGAAAAATCAGAGATTCTGAAATTCTGAGATAGTATTCCAGGAGGTTGGGTGGATTCGTTCTGCGGAGATAGGGTGCATTTGGCGTCTTGGAGAAGAAGACAAGATTGGCAGGCTTTATTGACAGGCAAAACCGTAAATAACAAGTCGTGTGCTCTGCCACAATCAACGCTGGGTCCTCACATCGTCGGAGTGTGAAACAAGTCACTCTTGTCTCCCCTTCTTTCCATCCTCCCAAATCAAAGCTTCCCATTCCTCCCGCTGATTTCTTCACAGACAAATTTATTTCTTATCACTGTTTGTAGTCTTCTCCTTCCAGTACCCTTTATTTCTCCCTTTATTTATTTATTTTCTTTTTCCAATTTTTTTTAATATCACCATCCCTCCCACAACTGCAATCCCACTTTCACCGCCACCTGCTACCCTTTCAGACATGTCATTCCCAGTCTACCTCAAAAATGGAGAACAAGTCAAAGTTAATGGTACGTTCCTGGTGCTACAACTCAAATTTTTCCTTGCAGGTCTTGAGCTACTTTTCCCTCCCTGTTCAAAATAGATCATGTGTACTGTTCCCCGAGTTGGTCTGTAAGAGACGGCACCCCGTACTCTGTCGCACGTATTATGCAATTCCTTCCTCCAGATGATGCTCCTAAAGGGCAAGAAGGTAGGAATTACCTGTACACCCGTGTCCGCCTCGCTTGGTATTATCGGCCCAGCGATGTCAGTGACCGGCCAGTGGGTGATTCACGCCTCCTTCTTGCCGCCATTTATTCCGAAATATGTGACATCAATCAACTACGCGCGAAATGCCACGTGGTTCACCGTGACAAGATCTCAGACTTGGCTGGGTGGAAAAAACGTCCAGACAGATTTTATTTCAACCGCCTCTTTGATCCCTATATCAAGAAGGAGTTCGAAGTCATTCAGTCAACTGATGTTCGTAATCGTACGTGGAAAGCTACACCTCCACAAACATTCACAAATAATGATCTATATCCATCAATAGTACCCGATCACATAAGGGAGGTCCTCATCTCACGCTACGAATATGTTGTAGCGGAAAAGGAAGTAATACCCGACCTCACTGATACCATCCGACTATGTGATACATGTAATGAATGGTGCCCTAGGTGTGCCCAGCCGATCAAAATCTCAATGTCATTCCGATAACCTTCGTTTTATTATTCCAGCCCAGATTCGGTTCAATGTGATAGATGTAAGCGCTTCTTTCACATGCAGTGTGTTCAGCCTCCCCTAGCCGCAAAGCCATCGAGAGGCTATGGCTGGACGTGTGCCCCGTGCTCGCGCAAGCACGAAGAGGAAGTCGACAGCCGTGAAGTCCGCCATCCCACACCCGTTGCTACCAAACCCAAATCCAACGCCCCCGCTGCACGGGGAAGGGGCAGGCCCAGGAAGGACAAATTACAGGCAGAAAAAGAAGAGAATTTGCCTGTTAAACATTACAACTTGTGGCCATTCAGATATTTCGGGTAAGTCTCGCTTTCTCTTTCTTGCGCGCGCAAGCCTACAATTAGAAATATGGCTCTGCCGAACACTCCCGGCACAGTCAACACACTGTGGCAGAGGATACCCTGGGTGGGTCTGATTGACACACCTATTGAAATTGAACCCAGCCTTAAAATTTCTTGTTATAGACCCAGATGATTTTATATTTCCCCGTACTGCTACACGTCAAGGGCCCAAATTTCAGGCTAACGTTCCCCCGGCACCCGACCGAGATGTCATTCTCGCACCAGGTAAAACAAAGCTTGGCATTTTTCCTTCTTCTGGAAATGTGTCTGATTTCTACCAGATCCAGATGAACGAGGGGGAGACAACACCGTGGAGGTGATGGGCAATATCAATAGCTTGACAGAAGCGGAAGGTAAGAACCCATTCTTGCACTTTCTCTCCCCTGTTATTCACGTAAACACTTATTTCTCCCATCTTTGCAGTGGCTGAAGGTAAATCAGACATGCATGCCAAGCCGTCGTCTTTGCTCTAACACACTTACAGTGGAAGCATGCAAACAGAGTCTATCGCAGGATACCAAACTACAATGCAGTGTTGACTGGCTCACAGAAGTGATCCGCCGCTTTTCAGATGCCGCACTAACTGCTCGACCCTTCACAGCAGTGAACATGAAATCTCCTATGCACTTGGAAAAGGTGAGTTATCTGGGGACATATCTCCCTTTCCCCTCAATTTAAGTTCCAAGGGTTGACGGTGCTTTTGTTTTTTCTTTTAAAAAATTTAGTGGAGAAAGCAAGACACTGCTTATACCGATCGTGATTGGACCAGGGATGAGATCGCAGCTTTTGAAGATGGCATCATGGCCCATGGTGCCGAACTTCGTGCCGTAAGAGATGAGGTTGGAACACGCAGTATGCCTGAAGTTGTTCGTTTCTATGGACACTGGAAGAAGTAAATCTTATTTCCTCATCTCCCTTTTTTTTTTTTACGGGCTCTCATTGACGCGAAATTCCTCAGCACCAAGCTCGGTGAAGAAAACAAGCGAATCTCGGAACAAGGCGGAGCACCCAGCCGTCCGGTGACACAGCAGTACCGGACATTCGAGGAGACGGGCGATGGGCAGCAGCACGTCGGGCTGTCTGATGACGAAGAATCGATCGTGAACCAACCGACGTCCCGGACTCCCACATGCGGCGCCTGTCGTACCCGAGAATCAGGCGTGTGGTGGCGCGCACCAAAGGGCCTGCCCACAAGCATTCTGTGTGACACATGCGGTACGAATTGGAGGAAGTATGCGGATCTGAATGTACGTCCGTTGAGAGAGGAGTCGTTACCGTCTGCAAAGGCTGTCGCAGCCGCAGCCAGTGGCAGTGGTGGAGCTGGTGCTGCGAGCACGGTCGTGGGTGCAGGTGTGCGCCCGAATGAGAAGAGGGAGGGCACACCGCTTCTTGCTCCATCTGCGAAGCGTGCAAGGGTGAGTTGGGTTTCCTTACTTAGTTATTGGCAGATGATGTCAAGACTGGGGGATTCTGTAGACCTCGGCGTCAACGCCCTCCACACCTCCGCCGGCTGTATCCCCAGTCACGCAGCTCCGCTGCTATGCATGTTTGAAGAATGGGCCCATTGGCAAGGTGCTAAAGTGTAAGAAGTGTCAATTCAAAGTACATGCGGGTGAGCATTTTTCGTTTTATAGATTTTTTGACGATCTAATTACTCGCTATTCAAGGTACTTGTGGTGCTGTTGTTGACCCAACCACGGTCGAGTCATGGATGTGTGATTTGTGCCAGAACGAGGATACACAAGAAGCGTCCCTTGTAGGATTTTTTTCTTTCTTTTTTTTCACGAATAGCACTAGCTAATTGCGAGCTCAAAGTACTCCGATTGCCTCCTCTGTCCCCGGGCACGAAAGGAGGAAAGGCGATATAAACCATGGCCATCCGCAGACTCGTTTCTGCGCGCGTGCAAGCCCACAGAAGGCCAAGGCTGGGCACACGTCCTCTGCTCTGTGTTCACGCCGGAGCCGACATTCTCTGATGCCTCTCAGCTCCGCCTTGTGGAGGGGCTAAGTACTATTTTGCGGCATCGATGGTCAACGGTAAGTCCCTCACTCACACGCTACCCCTTTCTGTCACTTTGGAGGGTTGTTATCTGATTTAATCAAAAAAATTTCTGGGGTGGGTGCACATGGAATAGAAATGTGGGATATGCAACCAGGTTGAAGGCGCCGTTATTAAATGCAGCGACTGTAGTAGGGAGTTTCATGCGTCGTGTGGGTGGAAGCAGGGATATAAGTTTGGGTTTGAGATTCAGCCTGTAAGGCTATCTTTTTTTCTTCTGCCCTTTCGAAAAAAAATTATTAACCATTCAAAAAAACTGCAATGGAAAAATTAGGTTAAGAGTAGTCGACGGGACATGACAGTTACAACAACGTTCAAGAGCGAGACAGGTTGTATGAACGCTGTTGTATCGTGTAAAGATCACGACCATAACCGGAGACCAATGTATGACATTTGCGAGACCAACGAAGGCGGAGAGGTACGTTCAAAGTCTTCCCCTTCTTGGCTTCCTTCCTTCCGTTCTTCCTTCTATATTTGTTTACCTCTCTCCCTCCTCTTTCCACCGTTTCCATTCTTTCTTACTCGACTCAATACAATATAACATATACTGACGTCACTGCTCCCACGCCTACTTTACCCTTTCCCCTTTTCCTTACTTTCCTGTCCTTTGCCCTCATGTCACTGTCATGTCACGTTGACAATGGCCTCGGCGGTGTCATTGGGACATTGACGCTGGATTGGACAGACCGCACTCCAGGTTTACTGCCGGGCGTACAAACAAGCCGCTGTGGGGCAGACGCATGGGCTACTGCGCAAGGCCCGCCGGCTGGATGCGATTCTGCTCAACCGAAGCAACGACCCTTCCACAAGTACTAGCCTCACCAACACTTCTAGTACCAGCGCTAGCATCGCAAATCTCGTGGTACCGGAGCAGAAGGCGACAATGAATGTGCACCCGAATTTGAATACGAGCATGCTGACACCACCTCCCGAACCCGAATGCTACAAATGCCGAACACAATTTTCCCCTGCTTTCTACCCTGTGGCAACACCACCAACGTCAGCGCTCCCATTACCCACGCTAGCATCATCATCAGCAAGTACGTTAATACAAATCCCATCAACAAGCGCACAAACTGTCCCCATAAACGGACGCCACCAGCTGCATTCAACGCATTCAACAGCGGACCTGACTGCCGTGATGGTGAATGGAAATACAAGCAACAAGACTAACAACGTCAACACTGCTAACAACCGTCACCACCACAAGTGGCTCTGTCATAAATGCCATTTCGAAAGTGTCAGGAACAAAGAAACGACGGCGGAGGACGATAATGACCATATGCAGGACACTCCGACTTCAGTTTCAGCGGTCGTGGTTGCTACAGCCCCTTCATCTACGGTTGTAAATGGGATAGTTGGGAAGAACATATCGGTATCATGATTATATTAATACTTGGGGAAGAAATCTTGGAAAAAAAATTACATGTCTCTGTCTGTTTGTGTGTTCTGCATTGAGGCCGAGAGAGGGGAGAGTCCATTGACACATACCAGTGAAAATAATGTGCAAAATTTAGAGTACAAAGGATATGTATAAGAAAAAAACACAAAAAGTCAGAAGGGAATAATATAAGGGAAAAAAGGGCTCATTGTAAGATTAAATCCTGCGAGAGAAAGAAAAAAAAAGGAAAGGACAAATAAAGGATTGGTTATGCTTTGATCCGTTTGTAGAACAAAACGTATGCCTTTTGATTCTATTGAGTTTCCATGGTTGATTTTTTTTTGTGTAAAAAAAAGGAAAAGGACAATAAGCAAACCCGTCGCTGGGTAAAGAGAGGGGAAAAAAGTCATACCACAACTTGTTTCGGGTCAACAGGTTTCACGCTGCTGTCATCGCAATACATCCATCCTCCCCTTGAGGCAATGAAAGCAGTATCTATAAGCCGAAAAAAAAAGACGTAAGTTTTTGATTCTCGTTTAACCCCCCCTTCCCCACCCTCCACAATTTGACAGGCGAGAGATGAGAAAAAAAATCGCTTACAATGGCCACTACTTAGGTTACCATAATGGTTTGTTACGGCGTACAGCTCGTACCGATAAGGCGGTAGCTGCGTCCGTGGATCGTCTGGCGACATAGGCGCTCCACCATTCAATTGCTTCTTGTCTACACCGGGCGGCAGTGGCGGAGGCATATAGTTCGTCAGGTCCAGGGACTTCGTGGGATAATCCACAAAAGTGTCAATTTTGTCTGAGAACCGTCCGTTCGCCTCGAAACGCTTCAATTGTATCAGAAGGATCGGTGGAAGACGTGCCAGGGAAAGCTTTTTCGTTGCCCTCCTTTTAGCTTTGCATTGTGGACAGTCCCTTGATAAGTTGCGAGCGACCCTTTCAGCACCAGTGCCTGGAACATTTCAACCATTCAAATAACGCGCTTACCATGAATCATCTTTCTCTAGAATTTCCTCGTTAAAAAAGGCATCTAGGCATCGTTGGATTGGTATCTTTCCGGTCTTGGCGTGCGGTACGGGTAATTGTAAGATCGAAAAGACGTTGTATGTTGTTGATGTCTTGATATTAAGAAATGAATGATAACTCGTAAGCCGGAAGCTCCATGTGTGATTCACCTTTCTACAAGTCAAACACTCCAATCGACTTCTGAATTGCCCCTGGAAGAAATCGACAATCAGACTATCATTCCGAGTTTTCCATGCCTGCCATTCTTGCTCGCTAGCAATTTGAGGTGGCAGTCGTTCGAGCTCGGCCTCTTGTTCGGGGCTCTGTATCACAGGCGGTTTATATATGACCCGATTCAGGTCCTCATGGATCCCGTCCAACAAAAAACTCAGGAACTCTTGTGAGTCATGTTGGTCGTTGCCAATGAATTCAGACTTCAACTGACATATGTTTTTCTGTGATAAGCTAGTTAGCGTCCTGAATGACAGGTGACTGCGCATCGGGGCCATACCCGGAATTCAATAGGTGTGAGATACGGAAAGTCCGCATGCCACATTTCCTGCACTAATTTAGCGAATGCATCAGTCAACTTGCCCTTGTACCCTAGAGGGTTGCAGAAGTTGATGGCATGTTTCCATCGACCTTCTATATCACACACTCTTCGTCACACATTCAACAGTAAACGTTGTCGGTATAGCTCTTACCTGTAAAGAACCGCGCGAACGGCACAGTCGCACTAAGGCATTGTATTGGTGCATTCATGTAGCAAGTATTTCCTAAGTTTTTCAAGCCAGAGGTACCAACTTGCATATCAAACCAAAAGGTCACAGGATAGTCAGATGGGATTCTAGGGGGTTTCGGTCCAGCACTGTGTGGTTGTGGGGCAGGGTGAGGCATATGTTGAGCCCTCTTGTCCTGCCTTTCCAGACCTGACAATGCTGCTGCGGGCGGCGGTCGAGGGATTTGCGGCCCAGGAATCTCAGGGTAATCGATGGGTGGACGATGATCATTGAGATTTGATAATGCCTCCTGGGATTGGTCAACAAAATCACCTCGTCGACGTGAGATATGTGAGGCATTGATAGAAGCCTGAGGTGGTGATGCAATGGTTGGTGATGCAATACCATGATAAATCTGGGGAGGGATTGGCGACGTCGAATTAGATCCTGACATGGCCGGGGATATCCGTCGTGACACTGATGGGTATGTTATTGGCGATACGGGAGTAGCACCATTGATAGAAGCATGGCCATTCACCAACTACGCAAGTGAGCAATGTGTACCTAGACACAACCGAAAAATCACGTACACTGTCAAGAGTGGAGCGAGTATACGACACAGAATTAGACGACGGTCTAGAGATTGCAGGCCGACGAGCTAAACCATTTCTTGCATCGTTTGGGAAGGGTGAAGAAGGGTATGAAAATTCAGCGGGAGATCTGTACAATATGAGTAAAGAGTTATAAGGAAGGTTTCCATACTGACCTGTTATGACCATATGCATAATCTACGGAAAACTGTGTACGATGATCACCTGGCTGAGGATGAGAAACAAAAGGACTCCTTGGTGGTATTTGGGACTGAGTGATTGAAGAACTAGACGAGGTCGAAGCGGCCAATAATGGGGAATGTGGAACATTTCCATTGATCATAAAACCATTGTGAGAAGGTGAAGAAGGTGTAAACATCGGTGTAGAAGTGTTGCCGTTAACAAGAGTTTCTGAATTCAAAGATTGTGTGGGTTTGGGACTTTGGAGAGAAGAAAGAGACGAGTATCCCTTCACAACTTCAGAGTCCCCGAACTCGTGCTTCCAGGCAGCGATACCACCCATAAGCATCATTGGCATTCTTTTCAACATCTTTTTGAAAGCCTGCTCCTTGATAGCACGCACAAGAACCTGCAAGGGGCCTGTAGGTGCACCAAATGTAGTACTGTTGTTATCATACACAGCCACCAGGTCAAATTTGTCACGGTTCATGAACAAGCTTTGTTCTTGCTTGGGTGCAATCACCATCGCATCTTCCAGCATCTGCTCTGTCACACTATTTTAGTGCATTACTTAGTACTGCCAGCGTTATAGCATACTCAAACCTACGTACTTTTCTCGCAGAAGAACAGTGGGTTCTATGCATACAATTGCATCGGCCTTTATATGTTCCTGCTCGAATTCGTCGCGATTACGGACATCGATGAGTAAAACGTTGTAGTCACGTATATAGTTCAAGAGCTCTTTCGCAGTTGCCGAATTGCTGACAGGAATGGGCGACTTGGATAGCATACTTGCCGACAGACCAGAGGATTTGATGGGAGCTGTATTCTTGCTTGGTGATGTAGGCCTGCTAACAAAGTTTGTGGTCAGTGGAGTGATTGGGGTGCTGGAAGGCCTTTCAAATGGGACAGCAAATTCTCCAATTGTGGGTATGGCAGGCGGCGGCTCATCCACTGGGGCATGACGAGGACTACTTTTAACTGAGCCAATGCTTGTACCAGTAGGGACAGAGGGAAGGGAAAAGTTCAGATCCCCATTCAATTCATCAATAGTAGGGAATGCCCTTGAAAACCCTGAGATATCCAAATTACTCATAAGTGGGGACGACGAGGGTGATGACGAGGGTGATGGCGGACCAAGTGATGATGGTGACACGACTGTATGTTGGGACGACGCTGTGGAAATGGATGCTGGCGGGGATAGCGCTGATAATACCGCAATATTAGAAGGTGGATTAGAGAAACGTTTGGCAAGGACGGGCGAAGTAGGTTGCTGGTTCAACGAGTCACGGAAGGAGCGTTTAGAGGATTTGGCGGTGATATCCATTCCATGGCTCTCTAGTGCGCGGAGACGATCCTGAATGCTCCCTCCAGTTTTGGTTATTGGTCCTTTGGGATCATGGGTGTCTTCCCTAGTTGTTAGAAGGTTAGGTACATGTAAGAAGGCAAATCCAGCGAACGCACTGAGATTGCTTCTCCGAGGTTTTGAGCATCTCTTCTATTGCATTTGCCCGCGCATTTAGGACATTGGCGTGCTTCTAAATGGATAATGGATGAGGTGCTAGTCGGGCAGAACGAGAAATACGGACCTCCATGAAGTCATTTAGCTCCTTCCTAACCATACCAGACTTCCCCCGCTCAGAGAAATATTCAGACGATTCCAAAGTCATGGTTGCAAGACTTGCGGCCTTAATATATGCACTCAGGGCGCTCTTTAATTCACCTCTACTTTCGTAATCTTGCGCCATGACGATCTGACTGCGGGCAGTTTTGATCAGTGTCATGGCAGATACCCCGCGAGCATCCTTAGAAACAGCCTCCTTGGCTTTTGCTTTGATTTCAGCAACGGACATGCCTAGGTATAACGCTATAGAATGAGGGTCAAATTGAGCAAATTGAATAAATGAGCAATAGGACGAACTCACCAGATGAAGATGGACCGAAACTGCCAGCATTAGGTGATGAAGGTGTAATAGTTACTCCGGGCATGCGAGTGATGATGGAAAAAGGAGAAAGGGAGGAGAAGAGAGATTGGCAGAGTCGCAGGCTTGTGAATCAGCCCAATCCTGAGCTGGTCATTCAAGACGGCAAAGACCTTGCTGTATTACGTAAGCTTACTGCGAGAGATTTGTGCTCCCGTATGACTCAGCATGCTACCAATAAACTCAATACACGACGCACGCTGTAATCATCCTTGCGTCTTTCTCACTGTATAAAATCCAATTTCAGATCCAATGCCATGTTGTTTCTATCAGTTTGTTCCTGAAGCCCCGCCTTCCTGCCGCCAGAGTGTGTGGGAATTTCTATTAGTGACGCACGCGGGCACGTGACTAAACGCGAGTGTTGAATGCAACGCCTTGCCCACTTCGGAGTCGATATATGCGTCCATTGACGCACTCATGGCAGCCATCAACAAGAAATCCGTCCATTGGGGGGCCAATGACTCTATCTCTGACACTGGCGAGCCATCTTTCAGTTCCACTGTATCAGATACTACTTCAGGAACTTTCGAGTACCTCAATGCCCAGCTTGTTGCCCATGGTTTTGCACCCTCACCAGGACTGTCACTAGATGGCCTTTCAAATCCTGCGGCAGAACGCGTAGTGAAGTGCCTGCTCGACTTGCTTGGCCAGCGTACTGTATGTATTCTATGTTCGTACATACTGTCCCTCCTTATTTCTTTATTCAGAATGATATGGCACGAACAGAAGACCTTTCCGCGAAGCTGCGTGTTCTCCATTATGATTACGAACGCATGAAATCAATGCATCACACTGCACAACAGCAAGCCGAGAATTGTGAGCGAGAAGTGAATCTCCACAAGACCCGCCTAGCGTATGTTCTAACAGTATCCCTTTGTCTTTTTATCCTAATACAATTCTCAAAGTTCAGCAAACAAGACCCTCCAGGCCGCAGAGGCGTCGCATAAACGGACATCTACCGAACTCCAGCGTACAAAACATTCCCTACAGTCCGTACGCAATGCTCACGAGACTGAACTAAAGAAGAAAGAAAGGGAAATTGAGCGTATATTGGAGCGGTGGTCAAAAATTGCGGATGTGCAAGCCAAGTTGTCCCATATGCCATGTGGCTTGACACCTGCCAATGCCGAGGCTGCAGATAACACAGGTGTCCTTGGTAAAGGTCAAAACCTCTTGGAATTAGCACTAGAACAAGCAGAGCAGGCGAGAGGTCAGCTCTCCACAGAGAACCTGAGACTCAAAAAATTAGTTCTCCGAACTATCAACCAACTGTATGCTTTGATGTACAAAGTGCAACATCCTGATAGTGAGGACGAGGTAACCCGATATATTTGATATTGATATATCACTGATCGACTACATCAGCCCAATCCCTTCGACTTGGATAGCATATTCCCACTGAATCCACCTGATGCTGCGGAGCATCAGGTGACATCAATAATCACTACATTCGAAGATGCTCTCACACGCGTATTGCAAGGCGAGGCCGGTCCTGGTATCGTAGTAGATTTTAATCTACCAGTACCCCCTATTGTAGATCACGCACCAGAGGTTTCTCGATTACGGCGAGTAATTGACTCTCTTACTGATGAGCTAGGTATGCAATGCCCCCCAGCCCATTCGTTAGCTGACTATCAGTCAGATCGAGTACAAGCAGACTCTGCAGCTCAAATTCAAGAAGCTCAGTCTTTATTCGACGAATTTGTTCAGAAACATGCTAAGTTCACGGAAGAAGATACTGCAAAGGCAGCAAGTGATGCCCATGAAAGAGAGAGGCTGCGGCAACTCGAGCTTCAACTCGAGAATGAACAAGAGAGACTTTCAGAAGAAGTCATCCGACTAAAGAAAGAGAAGGCGACCTTTGAGGTTAGGGGCACCTTCTTTTGCAACGAGCATGGACTGATATGCTTTTACATAGCTTGAGAGAAAATCGTGGGAGGCGCAAAAGATGGTAGCGGACCACTCCAAAGTCTCCCCCGTAAAACCTATGACAGTCGTCTCCGAACATGCCAACACTCAATTAAAACCTTCAGCGAAGAAGGTAAATAGCCGTAAGAAGCCACCAGGGAAGTCACCTGTCAAAGTATTCAAAGTAGGCAAGTCGAGTCGTAGAACAGCAACTACTGCTTCTCGGGTCGTTCGAGAATCATCGGCCACGTCATCTACAAAGGTAATCCCTGCCTACGAGACTGAAGTTATCCCTGTGCCAATACTCCCAACTACCCGTCCTCATAAGAGTAGTGGAAGTAGTCGGGAAAATCTCAATTTGAGCAAACTGCCCACACTGTTAACTACGTCATTCGTTCTTCCACCGCCATCACCTCAAGCATCCTTGCCTCGCCACCCTGTTAATCTATCACAGCCAGTACCACCACCTCAATTTTTGCCCTCCCTGACATCTACTTTACCGGGCTTACCGGATTTCGTTAGTCCAGACATGACTAATGCTCTACCGTCATATACACCGTTTGATTCCTCACCACTAATCGACGAGATGGACCCTTCATCAAGCGCCCCAATCAATAACCCGTCGACACATGATGTACACCAGCCCTTCCCTGTTGCCAAGCCGCTCGCCCAACGCATGGTGCACGCTTATTCGCCTGTGAAGCCGAGTCCACTTAGCCGGGTGCTTGTTGCGACACATTGGTCTGACATGTCTCAAGATTCGGATTTAGAGAAAAGTCCTAGCGAACGTCAGAAGGAGACTTTGGAAGCCGTGGTAGAGGAGGGAGACCAACCTATGCTCTTAGGAGACACCGAACGGTTCCCTCCTGTTGTACAAGAACAGGAAGAGATGTCGCTAGCGCAGCAATTGGGGATTCCTGACTCTCCCCCCGATCCATCACAGTTGAAACGGAAGAGGGTAGATTCTAGTGGATCGACTGAAGGCAGCAAATATCGTCGGAAACGCAAATCCTTGGTGAATAATCAGTCGCAAGGGAAGAAGACGGCGCGAGGTAGAGTATTGATAGATGACGCTTACCCAAGCTCGGCTGTTCGGAAGCATGGCCAAGCTAGTGGTAGTGCCGACAATGCCAGAAGCAACAATGTCACTGGAAGGAATGCTACCCGCCGTAGCGCCAGAGTCGCTTCCATTGTTGCTGTGGCATCCAAAGCAGTGGAAGATGAACAGACAGAGAAGGAGAATAAGCGCCATGGGACCGTACAGTCGGCAAATGTAGGGAGCTCAAAGGCAGCAGTAGCGTCGTCCCGCAAAGCCAGTGAGAAACGTGGGCGCGGGACCGCTTCTGTGGCTCCGACTAGCAAAGAAACACAGTCGCATAGTGAGGGTACAAAGCTGTCGGCTCGGGCTCGCCTAATTGCGAAACTACCTCCTTCTAGTCGATTGGGTCCCAGGAGAATACCGGCCAACAGTCCTGATGAAGGGTCATGAAACTCAGAGAACGGTTCTCAGAGATTGGTTATGTACACTCGCGAAATGAGCGGAAGTAGACGGACAGTGAGACCTTTTCTTTGCCCACTTTGCCGCATTTAGTGGAAATTCTGATTAAAAACTTCTTTTGTCACTATTCTTATACTGTACCTACCTGAGTTGTATGTAAGATATCGGTAGTCGTAATGTGAACTTTAAAGAAGAGTTAAAAAAAGTGACTTTGATATTTGTGGAGATACTACAGTATAAGCTATAGTATTGTAATACAACAAGTAATAGGAGAGACAAACACGAGAGAGATAAGATATTCTGTAGATAAATAATACAAGGTTTGATGAGGAACCGGGAGGGGACAACTATTAACCTAATGAACCTTCATGAAAGATGCAAAGTACGAGTCAATGTCCGTGATGCTGTCGAACGGCGCAACCATGCCGATGTATCCATCAGGCCTTACAATCACCACAACGCCTTCAGGATTAATGCCGAACTTGGCATACACCTCCGCAGGGTGTCTATTTGCGGGATCAGTGTCGTCAACGAAAACCCTGCACGTCAGAAGAAGCAACAAGAAAAAAAAAAAAACAGGAATTGTCAGCCATCAAGCCACAGGATACAAAAACGAAACATAATACTGACTTTGACCAATGTGATCTCAAGCTCTTGGGGAGCTGGTCCAGTCGAACGGTCATTTTAGTCGCAGCGGTGATAGTGAGGATTTCAAACGCGGTGAACAAGTCTCCGCCCTCTGGCACGTAGCGTGCTAGGAGTCCGTCTCCCTGTGCGGTGCAGTCGCCGAAGAGCTGATCGGAAAAGGCACGAACACGCTGAAGTTGCTGTGGCACAGTGGTGTTGCCTGCAAAGACGAGTATTTTGAAGCGCGTGTCCGAAGGCATGAGGTCATGTAGCTCGTAGGGCCTGCCGTCCGCGGCCCGGACGAGGATCTGGGGCGGCATGCGCTGCCCAATGATGAGGTTGGATGCGTGGGACTGGTGTTTGGTTTGGACGACGGCAGACTCGGTGTAGTGCACGCCGATGCCACTTGTGAACCCACCAAAGGTCTGGAATGCTCTGGAAACGAGAATGCCAAGTCAACACCCAGGTCAACGTGATATAATGAAGGAGGCCAAGATGTAAAGCGGAAAAAGGATTGGGGTGGTGGAGTGCGGCCCTAATGGCCCACGAAGGCAGCCAGTGATCGTTCCACCAGGACGTGGAATGCAATGTGAAAGGGGCTCCCGAAAAGAGAAGGGAAAAAGCTTGAACAATAACGTACCTGATGAAATCTTCATGAGATACCCCATCCTGGTTCACCTCCGTACGGGGTTTTCCCGAAAACAGTCTTGCGAACTGCTTGTCAAAAGAAATAAGGTCCTGAGCGTATTTTCGGCGTTCATGCTCGTACTAAAGAAGATGCGGTGATGGCGGTTGCATGTGAGAAACCGACATCCTTACAAAGCCGAAATTTTGACGACTTACAGTTTTCAAGATTGATATGTCAGCCCATCCTCGAACGACGTGTGCCAGTTTCCAGGCTGGAAGAGGGGGGGGTGATCCGTTTAGCAATTGCACGATGCTTATCGAGATTAAGATAAGATACACATACCCAGATTATGTGTGTCATTCATACTGGCATTCATCCCTTGACCTAAAAGCAGCCCCGTCAGTGCCGAAAGAAGCGAATTTCACCCATGTATAGTAGCATACCAGCTTTGGGAGAATGAGTGTGACAGGCATCACCTGCAATAAATACACGCTCATGAATAGAGAACTTGGAAGCAACACGTTGTCCAACTGTCCGGGGAATTAATCAGCACGGTCCCGGAAGAACAGTTTATCAATAACATACTTTGATATAATGTCCACCAATCGAATTCTTTCGGCGTCTCGAATGTATAAGGGTGGAAGGACTTCCTAGCAACCTGTGTGTGTGTGTGTTTTTTTTTTTTTTTTTTTTTTTTTTAAAAAGCAGTCAGACCTGTGATTGTCACATTAAT